>JANHAO010002506.1:0-28503 GCA_026873985.1 Saraca asoca
GTTTTTTTTTCTTAAATTCTCCTTCTTGTATTAAAGGGTATTTTATGTATACCCACTAAGATGGTATCTTTCATATACCCTACAATATATATATATATATATATATTCAAAAAACAAGAGAAGTTTTCCAAATGCAGCAGCAATCAACCTTGCTGCTAATTTAGAAACCAAAAGCAACCACTTCGGTTTAAGATTTTGAAGACATAGTATGTACATGAATTGTACAAGAGGCCTACAGACATGCATGCCAGCATCTGTGTATATGCACATCATATTATGTAAGGGAATGTAAAATGATAGTTTTAACCTCTTCGGATAACAATAGGTAGGAAGGAATGAATTAGAGATTTGATAAGCAATCAAAATTTAGGCTATCCTCTAATTAAAGGATTAGGAAATCTTAGAAAAATTAGCTCTTTTTTAATTTCTCTCAAAACTGATTTTTACTACAATCTTTGGTTCTCTTTGTATGGGGCACAAAACTTAACTACTAAGAATTTTCTAGAGAAAAAAATACTCCTATTTGTTGTAGAAGTCTTAGACCTTAAGGAACCTTAAGGAATGCTCACTACTTAAGTTAATTAAGGAAGTAAAATGCAAACATGTTGCTGCAATAAAGCTGCCACAAAAAAGGTTGCTATATAACAGAGCTATTGCACAAGAAGATAGCTGCACAACCACTACAAAAATCACGTGATTTCTGATGGAAATTAATTCGATTGAAATTAAAAAGACCATTGATTATTGGCCACTATGATCTATCGAAAATATTTAAAAAATTTGTCAAAAAATGGACACTAATTTTTAAAAAAATTGTTTGTTATTTCCATTGGATTTTAATGTATGATGAATTTTCGATGAAAAATTCATTAGAAATTTCAAAAAATTTTACCCCACAATCTGACACTCATTCTCATTTTCTTATGCTTCATATACTACATCAGAGCTCTTTCTTATTTTCCCAACTTGATTCTTGTGCTTTTAAGGTATTTTTCACAAATCTAAATAATTAAATTGTTCTAGCTACTTTATTTTATATTTTTACTAATTGTTTTTACTTAATTATTACATGTTTCATGAGTTAATTGGATTTTCTTATTTTGATTTATGTAGTTTTAGACTTCAATTTGTGTATGAGTTTTTTTTTATTTGCCACTTTTTTTGCTTAGACATTGAGGTTAGTGCATATTTTTAATTATAAGTTAATCAATTATTGACACTTTTTCATGTTGTTGGAGTCAATTTTTAATTATTAGTTGTATTTTCTTGTATGTATGAATTAGGGTTGACCAATTATATTTATTGAATTATATTTAAGAATCATATATATAAATATATATATATTGAATTAAATACTATAAGATTAAGTAGTTAGATGATACTTAGTACTGTTGTTGATATTACTTTAGGAATTGCATATATTTTGAGTTAGAACATATTTTTACTTTAGAAATTATATATTTTGATTTTGTTAATTTTTAAAATTATTATCTATATTATAGATATTAATTATTAATTTCATAAATAGATTTAGTAATTATTTATTTTACTAAATAAGGGAAAATATAATAATTAAATTATTTATAGAATATAGAAATTCAATAAATAGCTTTCCAGTATATATTTATGTAAATATTTAGTAATTTTCTCCTATTTGATTTAATACAGAAAAATAGAATAGGGAAATTTTGAAGCACAGTAGGTGGATGTATGACAAACTTCTTCTAGAACATAATGGATATAAGATGGATTTTCTTACTGTGGTGGAAAAATTTATCGATTTATGAAAACTCAGCCGATGTATTTACGTGATTGTCAAATAAGGTATCCATGCTTTAAACATAAATGTAGAAAATTTTTACCTTTTGATGAAGTTAAGATTGATTTGTATAGATTTAAATTTAAATATGATTATTAGTTGTGGATTGATCATGGTGAGGAGAGACTTATAGAAAAGGGAGAGTCTTTTAGTGGTGTGACATGAGATTTGCATGATGCAAGTAATAGGTATGAGAAAATAGTGTTGGATGTTGGTTGGCTAGATGTTGTAATTCACTTTGAATGCAATGTAGAAAAGCCTCCAAATAAGGATGCCTAAAACTTTTATAAAATATTAGAAGTTGTACATAGGCCATTATAGATAGGTTATACTAACCATTTAGAGTTGTTATTAGCAATAAGGATGTTAAGCATAAAATCTAACTTCAACTTACTATAGAATTCCTTTGATCTAATTATTTAACTTATGATCAAGACACACCCATATAATAATGTTGTTCCTCCTAACTTTTATGAAATAAAGAAGTTAAGATTCAGCATCAAAAAATAGATTGTTGTATAAAAGGTGCATGTTTCTACAAAGAGGCTAGATTTGACAGAGAATATAAAATTTACTATTTGCCTTGATAGAAGGAATAGAGGATAGGTCAAAATAGCAAAGAAGTTTACTTCAAGAAAATATCTTCCCTTAATCCCTAGGTTACAAAGGTTGTATGCTTCGATAAAGTATGCTCTTCGTATAAGATGGCATTATGAGAATCAAAGAGAGATAGGTGTTCTATGTGATCCTTCAAATGGAGAAGCTTGGAAACAATTTGACAAAAAATACTTAGAGTTTACAGCTGATCCCCAAAACACAAGACTTGGGTTGTGATTTGATAGATTCACTCTATTCGGTAATAACACTGCACCATATTTATGTTGGCCAGTAATAGTCACTCCTTACAATTTGTCTTTGGATCTGTGTATAACAACTCCATATATGTTCATCCTAGGTCTAGAAAGTCCCAAGAATAAAATTGATGTGTTCATTTAGCCATTGATAGATGAGTTACTCACTTTGTGGAGTGATTGTATTCCAATGTATGACATTTCAAATAAGCAAAGCTTTCAAATGAAGGCTACATTGATATGGACCATCAATGACTTTCTTGCATATGGGATGTTTTCTAGTTGGCAAATGATTGGAAAATTAGCTTGCATAATATATATGGAATCCACAAAAGCATTTTCCCTAAAACATGGGAGGAAATAGTTATGGTTTGATTGTCATAAGCAATTTCTATCATATGTTCATTCTTACACGAGAAACAAGAATAACTTCATCAAAAATAGAGTAGAGAGATCCAAACCACCTTCAAGATTAACCTATGAACAAGTTTTTGATTGGGTCTGTTCCACTCCAAAAGTCATAAAAACTTGCCCAATCAAGATGCCAAAATATAGGGTGGACTATAATTGGACTAAAAGAGGCATATTTTGAGACCTACCATACTGGCACTCCAACTTACTTGGACACCATCTAGATGTCATGCATATATAGAAGAACATCTTTGATAATGTGTTTTATACAGCGATAGATGTTAAAGGGAAAACTAATGACAATATTAAAGTGAGGTTGGATTTACTAGAATACTACAGAAGAAGGGAGTTGGAGCTTAAAGAGGCTGCAAATGGAAAAATATATAAACCTAAAGCTTCCTACATCTTGAGCTTGGATGAAGGAAGGCTAGTTTATGTGTAGGTCAAGGAGTTGAAGATGCTTGATGATTATACCTCCAAATTGGATAGGTGTGTCGATGTTGACAATGGTAAGATACTTGGTCTGAAAAATCATAACTGTCATTGTTCAAGGAAAGATTGCTTCCTATTTACTTTTCTAGATTCCTAGATCCTATATAGAGACCTTAATTAAGTTGAGTCAAGTCTTTTGGGAATTGTGCTTGCTAACGGTCTTGCAAGAAGAGGAATTGCTCTAAATAGGGCAAAATATTCCCCTAATAATATGCAAGCTTGAATGGGTCTTCATACTAGGTTTTTTCAATTGCATAGAGCATTTTCCCATTCATTTGTCACTCAAAGCAAGGGTAGGCAACCTTGTGCAATATCAATGGATGTATCTATTTGAGTGATTTCTTAACAAGTTGAAGAAGAAAAATAGTAACAAAGGTAGACCTGAAGGAAGTATATATAAAGCTTATTTGACTAAAGAGATAGCTTAGTTCTATTAATACTATTTTGGCCCTAATGTATGATGCCAGAGCACAAGATTGGTAAGAATGATGACTAGGGCAACAATGCAACTATGGAGTCTATTCTTTCCATCTTCAATCTTCTAGGATGCTCTATTAGGTTTTGCCAAAAGCAATATTTGGATAATGGAAAATTGAAATTAGCCAGAATACACGTGTTTTTAAGTTGTGACGAGCCATTTAAAGAGTAAGTATTCGTGTAGCTATCTTATGCCCTGCAATACAGGGTAGGCATTCTTAATTATGAATTTTATTTTTAACATGAACTTTATTTTTTTAATTTTTTAATTATGTTTATTTTTATTCATTAATCAAGTTTTTGCCAGCCCATAAGCCAATAGACACTATACACCACATTATCATGAGCAAGTATGAAGGTGTATGACCTATATGGAAGAGTATTCTAGAGCTCACCTATAGGATGCTATATGTGGAGTTCGGGGTAAAGTTTCAAAACTTTGTTTACAATTCAAATTTCCTTTTTTAAATTATTCCCTATCTATTTGATGCTTTTCTTGTTTTTTAATTGCTGAAGCATTGGAATTGGAACCCTTCTTACAAAAAGGACATGTGAAAGAAATTCAACCACAAGGTTTCTAACAAAATGAAAGATATGATAGATAGGGTGTGAAAGAAGAGGCCTACTCAACCCAGCTAGATTGGTGACGAGGAGAGGGGAAGCCTTGTTAAGTATTGGGAGGACTCTAAATTCAATTCGAAGTCTAAATAGAATAAGAGGAACATGGCATGAGATGTAGCTAAATAGGGTTCTTCCCTGTATAATGCAGATCCATCCCTATATTAAAGCATCAATTGTGCATGGTAACATTATTTTAACTTAATGCTATTTATGCCATTTACATTGTTGTAGTTACGTTCATACCACAATCTATATTGTCCATGAAAATTTTCATGTTGTGTAGATAGCTGAGACTTAGGTCTAACCACCTATGGACAGCTTGGTCCTAGCCCTTACCCACACCCAAAAGGACAACCAATGGATCTCGCCTCAAGCTGCATAGTCTTATGTAAGCAACTTTTCTTAGCTGACATTTTTGTTATTAATGTATTGTATGTTGGTAGTAAAAATATTACATTTATGATATCAAATAATTAATTATTTTTAATTTGTAGGAGAATTTCAACAAAAGAAAGGAGGACTTGGCCTAAACTTAGGAGCAGAGAGGTCTTGAGTGCTTTAAAGAGATACTAGTGATATGGCAAGGCCATCTAATTGTGATTTGTGGATAGACACCATTATGGGACCAAAAAGGATGACTCTATAGGTTAGGGTATGAGGTTATCATAGGGATGGCTATGTCAGTCATTGCATCTCACACCACAACATGTCACATGTTGCATTGGACTAGATCATGCACACTATGGTTGAGATGCAACAATAAATACAGGTTATTTTTGCTTAGATAGAGTACCTTATGCAAACTTAGCAACAGCAATAGAACCAGCATTTTTTGCCTCATCCTCCACCTTATGGCTACCACTAGCTCCTTGTCTACTACTAGCCACTTCCCACCTACAAGTATTTATCACCATTACAGCCAATATAGTAGCCGATGGTTCAACCACCACTAGCCAGAGGTCTTGCATGGCCTAGCATTGGTCCACAATAACAACAATAGTGGGATATTATTCAGGATCTAGAGACTAATGATAGTTCTTTTTTGATATTCGGTTGCAATAATATTTTTATATTTTCATTTGAATAACAAGTTTCGTACATCATTGATTTGAATAATACAATTTATAAATTATTTTACTAAGTTTATATATTTATAACTATTTGTGTGCATCGTGTTTTAATATTTATTATAAATTAAATATTAATTTTTAGAAATTAGAATTAAAATTATTATTTTTACTTATTAAAATATTTTAATAAAAAAATTAAAAATATAATTTTAGAAAATTATATTAATTAAAATTTAAAAGAATTATATTGTTTCCAATGGATTTTTTATGCCTTTTTGGATGGATTTCTAATGGATTGTCAATAGATTTTTTACAGCTTTCTATCGAATTATTGATGCTATTCCAATGGATTTTCAACTGATAAAAGGGAAAAAATTAGTTGAAAAAAATTATCCCCTTAAAATTCATTGGAAAAACCCATGACATAAAAATATTTTTGATGACAGATTGACTGATGACCATTTTTCATTAGGAAATTGGTATTTTTGATGGAATTTTCCATAAAAAATTATGCATTTTTTTATAGTGAACAAGTTGCTGTAGTAAGATAGGCTACTATACACACTACAAAAAAAGGCAGTTTGGCTAAACCATGAATTTCGATCCCAAACTGATGTAGTGATCGAACAACCACTGAAAAAAAGGAATGACTAAACACCTAGTCACAATACAGTCAGCGACCGAACTTGATTCAGTAGCAAAACTTAGTGACTAAAATATGTAGTGACAAGTTCGGTCGCTGAGCTCCTTCAAATTTGGTCACCATTTAACTATTTGCCACCAAATTTTTCAGTGGCAATTTTGTTGCTATGTAATTGCGACCAAATATTTGGTCGCGGTTTCAGTGGCTGTCTGTACTAATGTGGAAGAATTGGCCACCATATATTTGGTGACAGTTCGATTGTTGAGTAGTGGAAAAGTTGGTGATTGAAATTTTCAGTCACAAAATCAGTAAACTCTAAAAAAAATTTAGTCACAAATTTGATCTCTAACCAGTGAACAGTTTTTGCAGCCACTTTATTTAGTGACTATTTCGATCATTGACACCTGATTGTCACATAAAAATGCTACAAATCCAATCTAATACTATCCAATACAATCTAAAACCCATTCAATTCTAGTGTATAAAAAAATCAATCAATTAAACATTAAAAGTAAATTTAATGCATAAAAAATATCCAAATCAAAGTAACAATAAATCTAAAAGTGTGACAATAAATCCAACTCAATACAAATCCAATCTAGGTAGAAAACTAATCAATCACATATAAATCAAGTAGAAAGCTAATGTATCCTAAGATGCATTATCTGCATCAAAGTCATCATGTGGCTCCTCTGGAGGGTGCTGTGCATCGTGTGATGCTGGACTATAGGGCTCAGACATTACTGGCTGGGCATCAGGAGATAAACTGATCGATGAAGGGTCAATGTCTAGGTGCTAATACAAATATTCTATCCTCTGCTCATTACGCTGTAATTGCTCTCGCATGTCAGCAAGTAGTGCATCCTTGCCCAAGAGCTCTACTGTAAGGACAGTAACCTTCGCCCTTAAATTAATCAACTCAGCATTATCTGGCATAGACGAAGAAGATGATGCTCTTATAGAGGAAAGCAAGAGAAGGCCTAACTCACCCTAGGACCAAACATTGCCTTTTTGTTTCCTTCCCCTAACAAGTTGGAGGAAGAGGGCATTGTCAGCTGCTAGTGAGCTATCCCCCTCGCTACTAGTGTCATCTCCTCAGAGCTATTATACTCGCTCTGTTAATACAAATTCGAATGGTTAATACAGATAACTCATTTTGTAAAATCAAATATACTAATAAAAATATACTTACAATAACGTCTGCAGCCTTTTAGCAAGCCCAATTTCCCTCTTTTAACTTTTTTGTTTGCTCCATAATCTCGAAACTGCTAGGGTCCCTCTATAACTCTTGTTTCTGCAAATACAAAATTAGTAAATGTTAATAATTAATTAAACAAAAATAGTAATCTCAAATCAGATAAAATTAAATTAAATCATACCAATATCTTCCTGTGCTTAGCTGTAGAGATGGACCTACCAGTGTATGAAGATGCACTCATATCTATAGCCCTATTTTGCTTTGATCTTTCACTCCTTTGTTTCCACTCTGAGCTAGCCTAAAATCTTTCTATGAATTATCTGACAGAATGTTGTATGAAAAAGAGTTACTCTACGTTGACCCAATATTATTTGTGGCCGATTGGCTAAAACCCGAAAATGCTACCAAGCTAGCAACGAGCTTCCACCTCACCACCACATGAATACATTCGGGGGTGAGATAGCATGAAGCCTACCCCATCGACACATCCAAAGTGAGCCATTTCCCACAAATTAGGAACAAAAGAATATAATTCCCTGACCTGAGGAATAAGATTGCTGTGAGGCTGAGCAGTAAGATTGCTGTCTTGCTAAGCAATGAGAATACTACATGACTGAGCAACGAGACTGCTACCTCATTGAGCAACGAGATTGTCATGAAATTGAGCAATGAGATTGCTAGCAAAGGTAGATTTTACGATGACCACTAAGCAATGAGATTGTTATAGGACAAAGCAACAAGTTTGTTGTCTCTTTGAGTAACAAGATTGCTGTGAGGTTAAGCAATACTATTGCTATCTCATTGAGCAACAGGATTGCTACCTCACTAAGCAACAAGATTGCTGCAAGACTGAGCAACGAGATTGCTATTCCACTGAGCAATGAGCTTGCTGTGGTATGGACTCGACTAATACACAATCTCACCTAGCAACAAGCTATCATCTCACTGAGGTGTGGAGATATTACAAAACACTTGAAAAGCTTGCATAGGTGCAAGGACACCATAAACTCATCACAGCTCTCATGTGAATGAGTGCTCACAGCTTGCTCATGAGACCTTCCCAGGTGCAGCTAGCAGACGACCTGGCCAAGTTTTACTTGTCATTGATCAATGCAACCATATGTTAAAATTCACACAAAAAGTTACGGCCAATTGGCCAAACAAGCATTTTATTGATTTATGGCAATATATATCATCATTAGAAGCAGATGAAAGCATCCAAACAAGAGCTATTCAAAGAAGCTCATACACAAAAAAGGCCATATTCAATGAGGTAAAACTACATTAGAGGAGGAAAAATACAAAAACAAAAGCCAAAAGAACCTAAAGCTAAAGTTGAAAACAAAAAGTCAACTACCAGGAGATGAACTCCTAATAGTAGGAAGACCAGTGAGCCTGATTGCTCCTACTTATATTCCTCCTAAGCCAGTGGTTCCTCCTATACCAGACCCTATGCAATTGAAAAAGGCCCTAGGAGTCTGACTGGTAAGGTTGGAGATCACGGCAAAGTCATGAAGAAATAATTCAAGATTTGCACAAGATCTCCCCCATCACTACCATAAAGAGCTATGCACGAGAGCCATGTGCAGAAGGCTATCCATGCCTCAAAGCTCCATGCAGAAGGCCACACATGCCTCAACGCTTCACCAAAAGCTATACCAGGAAAGATATTTCGGGGCTTAGCTAATACTCCTATATGATCACGAAGAAGCAAGAAGAGCTTCTTGGGCTTTATAAACTAATTCAGGTTCAATGAATGATCCAGCAGACAAAAAACCATGCTTGATTGAATGGTCCTGAGAAAATTGGACTGCCACGCCAATGGCTAGAAGGAAAGGTCAGAAAAAGAAGTATGGCCAAATTAAATGAAGTGAAAGATTGAAAGCCCGAAATAACAACACTCAACGCGGCAGCACAAAGGACTTTGACTAAAATAACAAAAGTTACAACTCCCAGTCACAACTCCCAGTCCACAAAGCGAACTGAGAGTTGGGGGACTTTTGTTATAGGTGAAAATTGGTCTCACTAATGCAGGCCAAATGCTCAGTAGAAATTAAGTCTGAAGGACGTTCAGCTCGCTTTGGACAAGTGCGTTGGGTCCTGACTCATGAGTTCAGTGAATTGTCCCAACTCGTCAAGTCCTAGCTTGCCAAGTCCCAGCTTACATAAAGATTGAGCTCGCTCCTCTAGCCTTGAGCTCGTCTTCACTGCTCGAAGAATAGTAGCGGCCTCCCACCAGGGATCTCAGTTCACGAAAGCTAATCGGCCCCCAAGGCTAAAAGCTCTGTGAGATGGAGTTCTAGAAAGGCCTGTGTCAAGTCTGCATTCTAGCCAACCAAAGGGGCCCGCCCCATAGAAAATAGCCTGCAGCATCCAGATTGTGGGAGTTCTTTTGTCTTTTACATTTATTTCTTGATATAACAAAACTATAGCTTGTAATCATTATATGTAACCTTTCTTCCTTTATAAATAGGAAATCACTGTTAGAAGAGGAGGGAGGCTGAAGAAAAATGTAAGCAAAGAAAAGCTCTATATACTTTCTCAAGTTAATTAGCCGAACCACGTTAAAAATATTGTCTGCCGTTGCCCTTGCTTCCCTTCCTCTCCCTTGTCTTCTTTTCTCTTCCAACTCGTACGATCCGTAGGGAAACAGTTCAGGGTCCAAGAACCATTCAACATTGACTGGAGTTTGGCCCATAACCAAATTCTACCATCAACAAACCTATTCATTGATATGTTGAAGATAGAGTGGTCAATTTAATAATAATTAATATATTATGAACATGAATTCAAATTTCTAAACATTTAATTAATTACGAGAAGAACAAGAGAGGTTATAAATCTGAATTGATTTTCTATATATAAAAAATGTAATGTTAGTTAATGAAGCCTCCTCTTTGTGATTCAAGAGAATATTACTCAATTTTAGGTCACAGTAGATGATGCCAAAATTGTGTAGATATACCAATGTAGTAACTGCCCCAATAACAATATTTAGCCAAGTTAACCAGGGCTATTTGCTAGGTTTATCACGAAAATGGCCAGCAAGATTGCCATTGCATATGTACTTATATACTTTCAGTTTATCTTTGTTAGCTGGCACAACCTAAAATAATATATAATCTCTATTTGATCAACCTAGGTTGATCGGTTAGGATCAATTGATGAAGCGATTACGGCAAGCAGTTGGGCCCAAATCGATTGACCGGTAGCACCTGATCGATCGACCTATACACAAGACTTAGTCAAAGAAGAGCTCAATAAACCTATCACCTAATCGATGCATGATAAAAGGTGTGATTCAGGCATGCATGAACAATGTGACCACATTAACTACCTGATGTGAATCTCGCTAATATTATCAATATGGTGAAGACACGTGATAATACTCAATTCATCAAAAAGCATGCTAATTGGCACATTCGACATTTATATACACCAATAGGTATCCCTTTTTTTAGATCATCTTCACTACTCTTACTAAAACTTTGCTAAAATACTAACTTGACTGACTATGTTCAATGGACCATTTTCATCTTGTGCGATTAATTTTGCTGTGCTTGCAGGTCATTTCTTAACTTCCCATTCCTTGTCGGTTGACCTTACACCTGAGAGAGTTTCATTGGGGCTCAAGCTATACATATAAAATGAGACTAGATTTTGGTATCAATGGGATTTTAAGATTTTTATTTTTTTTTTGGAACTACATACTTGCTTATTTACAAGGAAACGCTTGATTCAAACTTTGCGTCCATGTTGAAGTTCTCCTAAAACACATCAAATACAAAGAGAAAGTGATGCACACTTTTTTTTCTTTATAATTTGTAGTCTTGAAATTATATATATATGTATATGTATATAGACAGTGTCAAAGCCACCCTTACCAAAAATGTTATCTTGATTAAAATAATTGGTGACTTCTTGGCATTCACTATAGGAAAATGCATAAGGATGTGAAGGAAGTTCGGACAACATTTTCTCTTGAGAAGCATGTTTGAAAGAAAGCCAGTACGCAACTCATTGTGAAGGTTCCTATATCCTCTCCAAGGGATATTATATTTATTAGGAAATGCAAATTTATTTAAGAAAACTACAAATTTATTTTTATATTTTCATGCAACTAATAAACTCCAAATTCGTGCAACTAATAGCACACCAAGCACCTAAATTTTTCTCTATTTAATCACATCTAGTCAAACAACAACCAAGTTCTTGATACCACTTGTTAAGAAAAGAATTAGAATATATTACAATAGAAAATATTAAATTACTCAAATCAATTTTTCCCATCCTATGTACTTAAATAAATCTAATGCGAAATTAACTACAGAAAAATAAATTAAGAGATTAATAATTTTTAACGTGAAAAATCTCTTAATGTGAGAGAAAAAATCACAAGACTTGATTTAATATAATCTTCTACTAATAAATAATTAATGGGTATAATAATATTTTCTTAGAAATTCTAGGGAATAACCAAAATAAAATTAACAAAATAGGTGGAATTTCAACATAATAATCTTAATTAATTACTATGTAATCAACTGCAGAGAAAAAAAAATTCAAGATAATATATGTACTATATTGTCCAAAATACCATGAACAACATATTTATATTCATACAAATTGAAGTAAATTTGATAATCAATTTTTTGATAGGATAACTAAAAGTTATGTGTAACCTTCCTTTCTCTCGCTGCGTTACAACCTATTAAGCCACAATTGTTCACGGCTTCTTTTTCTAATTTCACCACTCAAACATGAAGTCCGGGCTTCTTTATAAAACCTTTTGTACAAAAGAATTATAAATTATTATTTCATTAAACCTCCCTTTTTTTTCTTTTTCTTTAGGTTTTTCAAAATCTGAAGTCTAATGAATTTTTTTTTTCTCTTCATCTTTTACGTGACTTGAAGGACATTGTGGGCTTGCTTAGGAGTAACCCACCCACATTTAAATAATAAAAAGTGATCTTCATCGCCCATAAAGTGATGCAAAATTTGGGTGGCTCAAACAACTTAATAACTCTATTTCTTTCTTCAACTACTCGATTGCCTTGCACTTGCACCTGGCTGCATGGTAATGAAAATCAAAACAAAAGAAATTCGAGTTTTATTTTTTACTATAATATACAGAGCCAAAGCCTCCAATTCCGAGAATGTTAGATGGGTCAAAATGATCAGTGGTTTGTTCGAGTTCATTAGAAGCGAAGACTTGAAATTCAGAATGAGGAGAAAGCAATCGTGTAGGAACTCCTTTCCTTGAGAAAAAATGAAGCTACACAACTCATGGGGACACCACTGTGCGATACACAAGATGCCTCTGTATCCTTACTGACGAACAAGGTTTATTCATCTGGTACTGCATATATATATATATATATATATATATATATGGTATCTTTAAATGAAACATTCTATACTCTAAGGAAAAACAATTAATTTTTTTTTCTAATTTCTTTGATTTTATTGGAAGGTAAAAATGAACTATTTTGATAGCAAAAGAATAATCAAATAAGCGTATTTTGGGCATCGTGCATTCGCATATTTTAGCACGGATAATATTGGCATACTAAAATAAGAATTCAAGATATTTTCTATATATTAAGAGTTAAAATGCAATTACACATCTTCAATATACATGTTAATTGTACCAGGCTCCTTCTTGTCATGCCATTAGACCAGAAGACTTGTTTTCAGCTCTGGTCGGTTTCGCTCTCCACCCTAGTTATAAAAAATACATACATTATATATATACTACACTAATTAAATCACTTATAATATGTCAGAAAAATTCAGAAGTTAGTGGATTGTTTGATTTTTCAACCTACGTCACTTCACAAATAGCTTAGCGTAATATATATGATATGTACCTGAATTTCTTCCAGGTAAGTAATGATATATTGTAAATTGTAATGAAAAAAAGAAACAATTTTACAAGCAATGATATGCCTTGTGCACGTATAAGTAAATGATACGGAAATGTATGCTTTAACATGAAATAATAATTCCCCATGCACATGTTACATGCACATGTTAAGAAAAGTGTATATATGTAGCAGCCCATATAACTAATCCTAGATGCACCCTCGAAAAAGCAAAACCAACCTATCTTATGTTAGACAATCAACAATTAATAGATGCAGAATAACAGAGCAAGGCTGCAAATAAAGCTAACCGAAATTTGAGGTAAGTTGTTTCGATCGGATGATAATGTGGAGACAGTGCAGCAACTTTGACAGTGAACTGATCTCGTATTTGCTACTTATAACACGCACATAATAATTTCACACATAGAAAAGAGATGAGGGATGACTTTGATCGAGAACTTGTCCGTCTGCTGAGCAAAAAGTTTGATGACTGAAAAGAAAAGCTACTGCCTTTTCGGTCTTATGTCATATACTACATGAACCAAATCAAATATAATTATGACTCTTTTTCTCCATTTTATCAAGGCAATTTTCACTTTTTGCAAAAAGCAAAAGCATGATAACTCATCTTCACTTTATCATATTTAATAATTTTCATATTATCATACTTTAACTGGACTTAAAAATTTATCTACATGAATCACTATCATATTTAGTACACTCTTTTTATGTTGCAGAATTATATCATGTATGTATCCATTTTTGTTTTCACGGTGTCGACCGTTGAGATTTTCGGTGGACTGAGTCCGTTATCAAATGAAAACTCAGTTCGATTTTCGGCATCATTCTCAGTGGCACTGCTTCATTTTATGGAACTATTTAACATACTTTAAACCCTTCCCTTTTCTGCCAAATACGATCTTAACTATCTCAGTGTTTAGCTAAAAGCCTAAAACACAGATAGAATCATATCCACAAAATATAAAACCTATCCCTACATAATGGTTAACTAGCATGACCTGCATTTAAATCCAAAAAAATTACACAAGACATCAATAACATAATAATTAATTTTAAAAGCGATTTAAGCGTGGAGCACTGATATGTAAGCCAATAAAATTTTAGTTGCCTGTGGAAATGGGATGGAGTCCACATTGACATCAGTCCCATGTAAGTGGAACACACCTCCAAAGCAGTATTTTTTTTTTTCCAAAAAACAGGAGAAATTTTCCAAATGCAGCAGCAATCAACCTTGCTGCTAATTTAGAAACCAAAAGCAACCACTCCACTGTAAGATTTTGAAGACAGAGTGTGTACATGAATTGTGCAAGAGGCCTACGGACATGCATGCCATCATCTACGCATATGCACACCATATTATGTAAGGAAATGGAAAATGATAATTTTAAGCTCTTCGGTAATGTAACAAAGGGTTATAGGGTTCAAGAGATAACAATAGATAGGAACGAATGAATTAGAGACCTGATATGCAGTCAAAGTTTAGGTTATCCTTTAGCTAAAGGATCAGGAAATCCTAAATAAACTAGCTCTTTTTTAATTTATCTCAAAGTTGATTTTTACTACAACCTGTGGTCTCCTTTGTATAGGGCAGAAAACTTAACGACTAAAAATTTTCCAAAAAAAAAAAAAAACTTCCTAACTGTTGCAGAAGTTTTATAACTTTAGGCATGATAGCTGGCTAAGTTACTAAAGGAAGTAAAATGTAAAAAGACTATTGCAATAAAACTACCACAAAAAAAGGCTACACAATAGCAGGGCTACTACACAACATGATAGTTGCATAACCACTACAAAAAATTACACGATTTTTAATGGAAATTTGATCGAAATTGAAAAGAACATTAATTACTGATCACCATAATTCATTAAAAATACTTAAAAAATTTGTTATACATTAAAACCCATCAAAAAATGGGCACGATTTAAAAAATATTGCTTGCTATTTCTAATGGATGTTTGACATATATTAATGTACTATGAATTTTTGATGGAAAAATTTGTGAAAAATTTCTAAAATTTTTACCCCACGATTTGTTACTCAGTCTCATTTTCTTCTATTTCCTGTGTTGCATCAAAGTTCTTTCTTGTTTTCCTAGTTTGATTCTTTCTCTTTTAAGGTATTTTTCATAAATCTAAAATGATTAAGTTGTTTTAGCTATTTTGTTTTACATTTTTACTAATTATTTTTATTTAATTATTACATGTTTCATGATTTAATTAGATTTTCTTATTTTGCTTTATGTAGTTTTGGACTTTAGTTTGTGTACAAGTATTTTTGCCACTATTCTTAGTTAAACACTAAGGTTATTACATATGTTTAGAGTTAATTAATTATTGACAATCTTTCATGTTATTGAAGTTAATTTTTAATTATGTTATATTTTCTTATATTTGAATTAGGATTAACTAATTATATTTGTTAAATTATATTTAGGAATTATGTATATTTTGAATAAGACTCCGTAGAATTAAGTAATTAGATGACATACTCAATAATATCGTTGATATTACTTTAGAAATTATGTATATTTTGAGTTAGAGTATGTTTTTATTTTAGAAATTATAGATATTTTGATTTTATTAATGTTTGAAATCAGTAACTATCTTTCATATATATATATATTAATTATTAATTATTAATTTTGTAAATAGATTTAGTTATTGTTTATTTTACTAAATAGGAGAAAATATAACAATGAAACTATCCACAGAATATGGAAATTCTGTAAATAGTTTCTCTTATATATTTTTGTAAATATGTAGTAATTTTCTCTTATTTCATTTAACTTAGAAAAATAGAATATGGAAATTTTAGAACACCATAGGTGGATGCATGACAAACTTCTTCTAGGATGTAATGCATATAAAAGGGGATTTCTTAATGGGATAGAAAAATTTATCGATTTTATGAAAATTCAACTAGTGTATTTACATAATGGTCAAATAATGTATCTATGGTCCAAACATAAATATAGAAACTTTTTAACTCTTGATGAAGTTAAGGTTGATTTGTATAGATTTGAATTCAAATATGATTACCAATGGTGGACTGATCGTGGTGAAAAGAGACTTATAAAAAAGGGAGAATCTTCTAGTGGTGTGACACGAGATTTGTATGATATAAGTAACATATATAAGAAAATAGTGTTGGATGCTAGTTGCCTAGATGTTGCAACTCACTTTGAACGTGATGTAGAAAAGCCTTCAAATAGGGATGTCTAGAATTTTTATGAAATGTTAGAAGCTGTACATTGGCCATTATGGACATGTTGTACTAACCATTCAAAATTGTCATTAGCAACAAGGATATTAAACATAAAATTTGACTTCAACTTACTGCAGAATTCCTTTAATTTAATTAATTAACTTATGATCAAGACACACCCTTTTAATAATGTTGTTCCTCTTAACTTTTATGAAATGAAGAAGTTAGTGAAAAAGTTAGGATTAGGGCATCATAAAATAGATTGTTATGTAAAAGGGTGCATGTTATCCTACAAAGAGGCTAGATTTAACAGAAAATGTAGAATTTATGGTTCACCTCTATATAAGTAGGTTAGGCTCGAATAGCAAAAATGTATGCTTTGATGAAGACGACTCCTCATATGAGATGACATCATGAGAATCAAAGGGAGATAAGCATTTTGTGTTATCTTCCGATGGAGAAGCTTGGAAACAATTTGACCAAAAGTACTTAAATTTTGTAGCTAATCCTTGAAATGTAAGACTTAGGTTATATTTTGATGGTTTGATTCCATTCGATCATAACGCTACACTGTATTCATGTTGCCTAGTAATAGTCACTCCTCACAATTTGCTATTGGATATGTGTATGACAACTCCTTGTACATTCCTAACCTTGATCATCCTAGGTTCAGAAAATCCAAAGAGCAAGATTGATGTGTTCATATAGTCATTGATAGATGAGTTACTCACTTTGTGGTGTGATGGTGCTCCAATGTATGACATTTCAATGAAGCAAAACTTTCAAATGAAGGCTGCATTGATGTAAACTATCAATGACTTTCCTACATATGGGATAATATATGGTTTTCAAATGGCTAGAAAATTAGCTTGCCTAAACATATGGAATCCATAAAAACATTTTCCTTAAAGTATGGGAGGAAATAGCCATGGTTTAATTATCACAGATAGTTTCTACCATATAGTCATTTTTACAAGAGAAACAAGAACAACTTCATAAAAAATAGAATAGAGATATTTGAATCATCGCCGAGATTAACTAGTGAACAAGTTTTTGATTAGGTCTATTCCACTCCAAAAATCATAGAAACTTGCCTAATCAGGATTATAGAATATAAGGTGGATCACAATTGGACTAATAGAAACATATTCCAAGACTTGCCATACTAGCAATCCAACTTAATTTGATATAATCTCAATGTCATGCAAATAGAGAAGAACATCCTTGACAATGTGTTTTATATAGTGATGGATGTTAAAGGGAAAACCAAAGACAATATTAAAATGAGGTTGAATTTGCTAGAATATTACAGAAGAAGGGAGTTAGAGCTTAAAGAGGCTATAAATGGAAAAATATATAAACCTAAAGGTTTTTACACCTAGAGCCTAGATAAGAGAAAGGCAGTTTGTGAGTGGGTTAAGGAGTTAAGGATGCTTGATGATTATACCTCTAAATTGGATAGATGTCGATGTAGGCAATGGTAAGATACTTAGTATGAAAATCATAATTATTATATTTTCATGGAAAGATTACTTCCTATTGCCTTTTCTACACTCCCAAATCCTATATAAAAGGCCTTAACTGGTTAAGTCAATTCTTTAGGGAATTATGCGTCTTGCCAAAAGAGGTTTGCTCTGAATAGAACAAAATATTCCCCTAACAATACATAAGCCTAAATGGATCTTCCCACCAAGCTTATTTTACTCAATAGAGCATTTTCCCATTCATTTGCCATTTAAAGCAAAGGTAAGTAGCCTTGTAAAGTATAGATGGTTGTATCCATTTGAGAGATTTATTAACAAGTTGAAGAAGAAAGTTAACAACAAAGCTAGACCCAAAGGAAGTATATGTGAAGCTTATTTAACTGAGGAGATAGCTCAATTTTGTCAATACTATTTTGGCCTTAATGTGTAATGCTAAAGCACAAGATTGATAGGAATGATGAATTGGGTGGCTATACAACCATGAAGCTTATTCTTTCCATCTTCAATCTTTTAAGATGCTCTACTATGTTGTGCTGAGAGTGATATTTGGATGATGAATAATTAAAATTAGCCACAATACAAGTGCTTTTAAGCTATGAAAAAGTATAGTCATTTAAAGAGAAGTTATTTGCATAGCTATCTTATGCCATATAAGACAGGGTATGTATTCTTGATTATGCATTTTATTTTTGATGTGAACTTTATTTTTTAATTTCTTAATTATGTTTATTTTTATTTGTTAATCATGTTTTTCCTGATTCATGTGTTAATAGGCACCATACTCCGCATCATCATGAGTAAGTAAAAAGGTGTATGGCCTACATGGAAGAGTATTCTGGAACTCACTTGTAAGATCCTATATGTGGACTTTAGGGTAAAGTTTCAAAACTTTGTTTATGATTTAAATTTCTTTTTTTAAAAAAAAAATTTCTCTAGCTATTTGATATTTTCCTTATTTTTTAATTGCAAAAGTATAAAAAATGAAACCCTTCTTATGAGAAGGACATGTAAAAGAACTTCAACTACAAGGTTTCTAATAAAATGAAGGGTATGATGGATAAGGTGTGGAAGAATAGGCTTGCTCAACCCAACTGGATCAATGATGAAAAGTGAGAAGGCCTTGTCAAGTATTAAGTGACACTAAATTCAAGTCCAAGACTAAAAGATTAAAGGGAACAAGGTCTTCGATGTAGCTGGATAGGGTTCCTCCTTGTATACTAGTGAATCCATCCCCATATTAAAGCATCAACTACATATGGTGAAGTTATTTTAACTTAATGTTATTTATGCCATTTGCATTATACCACAATCTATATTGTTCATGAATATTTTAATTTTGTGTAGATAGCTCAGACTAGGGTTGAGTCACCCTAGATAGCTTGGTCCTACCCCTCACCATATCCAAAAGGATGGCCATTGGGTCTTGCCTTGAGCTACACAATCCTATGTAAGCAGCTTTTCTTAATTTGCATTTTTGTTATTAATGTATTGTATGTTTGGTAGTAAAAATATTACATTTATAACATCAAATAATTAATTATTATAGTTTGTAGGAAAATTCCAACAAAAAAAAAAAGAAAGGAAAACTTGGCCTAGACCTAGGTACAGAGAGGTCTTTAGGGCTCTGAGGAGATGGTTGGTGATGTGAGAGGGCCATTTGATCATGATTGATGGATGGACACTGTTGACGGGACCAAGAAGGGGTGGCTCTATGGGTTGGGTTTAAGACTATCATAGGGACAACTACATTGGCCACTCATCTCACATCAAGAGCACATCACATGTTGTGCTAAACCAAATCATGTGCACTATGGTTGAGAGCAGTAGTAAATGCAGGTTATTTTTGATCAAACAAAGCACCTTATGCAAACTTAGCAGCATCAATAGAGCCAACATTTGATGCTTCCTTCTCCACCTTATGGTTACCACCAACCCTAATATACTACCAATTGCCTCCTGCCTACATGTATCTACTGCCACTGGAGCCACTATATAT
Organism: Saraca asoca; assembly: GCA_026873985.1. Taxonomy (NCBI): domain Eukaryota; kingdom Viridiplantae; phylum Streptophyta; class Magnoliopsida; order Fabales; family Fabaceae; genus Saraca; species Saraca asoca. The sequence continues at coordinate 20,156 of JANHAO010002506.1, forward strand.
AGTAGCCGATGATTTGACCACCACTAGCTAAAGGTTCTACATGGCCTAATTAATACTAGTCTGTAATAGCAACAATAGTAGAATGTTACTCAAGATTAGGAGATTAATGATAATTCTTCTATGATATTTGGTTATATTTATTTTTATATTTTTTTTTGAATAATATGTTTCATACATTATTGATTTGAATAATATAATTTACGTATTATTTTATTAATTTTATATATTCATAATTATTTGTGTGCATCATTATTATAAATTAAATATTGATTTTTAGAAATTAGAATTAAAATATTAAAATTAATTTTGTTACTATTTAAAATTATTTTGATAAAAATTAAAACATAATTTTAGAAAATTATATTCATTAAAATTAAAAAAATATATATTTTTTCCAACAGATTTCTAATGCCTTTTTGGATGACATTTTCAAAAGATTTCTGATGGATTGTTAATGGATTTCTAATGGCTTACCTATGGATTACTAATGTTATTCCAATAGATTTCCAATAGATAAAAAAGTAAAGATTATTTAAAAAAATTGTCCCCTCAAAATTCATCGAAAAAATCCATGATGAAAAAATATTTTGGTGATAGTTTGACCAACGACAATTTTTTATTAGGAAATTAGTATTTTTGATAGAAATTTGTATTGAAAAATGCATATTTTTTTATAGCGACCAAGGTTGTTGTAGTAAGACACTAGCAGCACTCTTCCTCTATTTTTTTTTTTAAAAAAAAATTCTTCTAAAGTGCTCATACAACAAATCCCTCAAGGTGGAAAGGAATTTAGCTGCAATGAAAAAACATAAATATATTGATCAAATATTGACAGATTAATTTTCTTTAGCATTTTTCTCGAAATCTAGGTACTTTCAATTACAGGTTTTCCTAACCACTTTATAAGAAATCATTAGTATTGCTTCCCTCTTCTTGATCTCACTTCTTTTATGTCAAGGACATCTTTAATGACCTCTATTGGCTTTATCAACAAACTTTTTGTGTAATCTTTGTCTATTGGTAGGCTAAGATCCCTATTAAACTAATGAAATTCAAATAAATTAGCAACATTAAATATAAGATTAATTTGAAGATCATCTCATAGCTTCACCATGTATACATTGGAGCTTATTTTTTTAAAAATCTTACATTGCCCTATTTTCCCAGAAGCTAACTTATGATGTGCTCTTCTTGGGTAACTCTCTTTTCTAAGATGCACTATCATTTCTTCTCCTTCAACAAACTCCTTAAAGCATCAATATTGGTTTACTCTTTATTTGTATTGTTCATTGCTAACCTTGATGGTAATCCTTATCTCATCATGTATACACTGAATGTGGTCAATATATGCTTCTCCTTCTTCACTAACTCTTGCTTCTTCTGGTAAAGGAACATGGTCCTAAACATATTAAGGCTTATGCCCATAGGTAGCTTTAAAAGACATCTTCTTAGTAGTGTGACTTGTAGAATTGTTGCAGGCAAACTCAGTTTGTGGAAAAATCACATCCCAAGTCTTGATATGATCTCTAAAAATACATTGCAATAGGTTTTTAAGGCTTTGATTCACTACTTCAATTTGACCATCTATTTGTGGATGTCATGTACAAGAATATTGTAATTGTGCCTAACTTCCTCCATAATGTTTGCCAAAAATGCCCCATAAATTTTACATCTCTATCAGACACAATTGAACTAGGAACTCCATGTAATCACATTATTTCTTTGAAAAACAAATTAGCCACATTAGATTCATTTTATGTTCTAGAGCACAAAATAAAGTGTGCCATTTTAGAGAAACAATCAATCACAACTAATATAGATTCATGGCATTTAGAAGTCTTTGGTAATCCAAGTATAAAACTAAATCATTTATATATTTCTCCTTTAACCTTTCAAACCTAACAACTTAAGCATGCAAAGTTGTTAGTAGAAGCATTCTTTAACTCAATGCATCTATCAATTTAAGACTCACCAGATTGGTATTTTATTGTGAAAGTAAATTTTTGTAGAAAGGAACTCTATCAAGCATGCATTGGGAATAGCTTCTTTTGTGAATTAAGATATCAAAGAGCTTTATGATCGATACAAACAACAAAATCTTGGTGTAGCAAATAGTGCTGTCAATGTTATAGGGCACGTACTAAGGCATAATAATCTAGGTCATAGGTTGAATAATGCCTTTTAGAATCAATTAGGGTGAAAATAGGAGCATGTGTCATTATTGTTTTGATCTATGTGATGGCTTCTTCTGCTACCTTTGTCCAAGTAAACCTATTTTCTTTCAAGCAATCTATTATAAGACCCATTATTAAACTGAAATTGTGAATAAATAGCCTATAAAAAGATGCTAAATCATTAAAAATTTGAACTTCTCCATATGATTGCAATGAAAGCTAATCAATCACAGCATTTATTTTGGTGGGATCTAGTTTTGAATCTTCAATTGAAACAATAAAGCCCAAAAAGTTGCACAAAAAAAAATTCTTCAAGTTGACATAGAGCTTTTCTTTTTGAAGAACCTCTATCACTTGCCTTAAGTGTCTTAAATGCTTGTTCTTGTCTTTACTAAATACGAGTATGTCATCAAAATAAAGAACTACAAAGGTACCAATAAAGGGTCACAATACCTTTGTCATGACTCTTATTAACATTCTTGGGGCATTCAAAAGATCAAATGACATGATTAATGATTCATATAACCCATATAGTGTTTTGAAGTTGTTTTCCATTCACCACCACATCGAATTTTGATTTGATTATAGCCACTTCATAAATCAATCTTTGAAAAGATAGTTGCAGTTGCTAGAACATCTATTATCTCTCAAATTTAGGAAATAGGAACATGTATTTACTGTAATTTTGTCGATAACATGGCTGTCTATGCACATCCTCTACGTCCCATCTTTCTTTGGTGTAAGTAATGTAGGGACAACATAGGGACTTGTACTTTCTTACACCAAACCTTTGAAATTAAGTCTTCTATCTACCTTTTCATCTTTATCATTTATTGTGGTGGCATCTGATAGGCTAGTTGAATAAATAGTGATAATCCTAGAATTAAACTAATGGCATATTGTTCAATTCATATTGAAGGTAATCCTTTCAACAATTCTTCATTAACTAATTTGTGAAAATCACTTAAAAGCTCCTCAATTTCAAGTAAACAAGGAAATACTTCTTCCCTTTTAGCCTTTGTAATTCTACCAACTAGCACATAACTTCCCCCACCATTTCTACTCTCTTTTCTAAATCTGTTAACCTTTAGAAGACAATTTGCTTTTTTGTTCTTGGTGCCATAAATTGGAAATTCCTCCTTTAGAAGATGAAAACATGAATTTTCTTCCATCCTTTTAAAAAGTGTAGGTGTTATGAGTAGTAAAATGCTTTATATTCTTGTCATGAAACCATGGTCTTCCTAATAGGATATGACAAACATCCACGGGTGCAATTTCACACCAAACTTCATCCTTGTAATCATCACCAATCTTAAATTGAACTAAGTATCATGAAGTGATAGGTACTTCATTCCCTTTTTGGAATCAAGCAACCTGTAAGGATTAGGATTTTTCTCAATATGGGCTCCCACTTGTTCATGTCATTTCAAATCATATATTATTTATGACAACTCTTCAATTTGCCATTATAGCAAATCCTAACTCTTGCTATATATTGGCTTATTAGATCGAGCTTTGCTTTGATACCAATGGATGCAGAGGTAGAATGAGATAATTAAGGATTAGGGCATAGGGGATTGAGTGGGGAACAAACATAGCCAAAAAGGTGGGTTGGTCTTTTGGTTAGAACTAGAGAAATAGAATAAGTCTCTTCTTATATTATAATAAATTTGAACTTCTATGTTACAACCTTACATTTGCTTTATATATGGTATAATACTTAACTTGAAACCTAGATGTGACTAAAATCTTAACCCTTAAGGAACTTAAGTTGCTTATACTACTTCAAGGTTAAGAAATTTTTCAAAATGCTCCTAGATATTAAAATAACCTTTTAAAATTATAGTTCTACCTTAATAATCGTAAAATAACCTAAAAATATACCCCATGAAAATTATATTAAAAATCAATATATGGTATTAGTTGACCCCTCTTTATCCTACATCATTTCCCTCCCACTTGAAAGGAAAACTCACTTTTAAGTTTAAAAGCTACATTTGGAATCTTCTAGTCCAAATGAAAAGTACCTGGAGATCTTAAGTTTAATTTCTATCTTGTCTCTCCAATTTTGAGCCACCATGCTATGTTGTTTAGGCACCTTGAGTTGAGTTACATCATCAAAAGCATATTGATCAAGATATGAATATAACAAATTGGATCCTATTGACGGTGAAATTCAGCTTGTACAGGGACTCAAACTTCAGTCAACCGAATGTGAGTTTCAAGAATCAATGTTGCTTCTAAAGTGTTGTGGAAATGTGACTGAGAGGGAAAAGATGAAATATATATATTAACCACACATTTTAACGTGGTTCAGCTAAATCTGGACAGTACCAGACTTTACGTCCACGGCGGAAGTTTTTATTGATATTGAGCAATTTGTAGGGTTTTTGCTTACAAGATTACCCCCTTCCTCTTTTTTTTTTTTGGCTAACAATGCAATCCTATTTATAAAGGAAGGAGAGGTTACATGCATTAATTACAAGCTATAGTTGCATTACATCAAACAATAAATAGAAAAGACAGTATAGGCTACAATCCAGCTGTTTGTAGTACATAGGCTGCAGAGGTGGGTCCTTTAGGCTTGTTGTAGGCTTATGACCGTTGCTTGACATCATTTCAGTCATACAGAGGATTAATGACTCAGTGCTGGAGTTCAGACTTTGCGATCCTTGTGAGGCACCAAGGAGGCGAGCTTGGTACAGCTTATAGAGGAGCCAACAAGCTCTTATGAGGAGGTCAGCCGTTCTTTATAAGTGCCTTGCTGGGACATTGTGCAGTGAGGTATAGCTTGCTAGGGAAGAGCTCGCTGACGTGCTCCTGTCGGTCGAACAATCTTCTTTATTCGAGGACCCTGAGTCCGCTGCCTTGCCTTGGGGTCATTTTCCATAACACTAAGCTTTCTGAAGGCTCCTTGCTGAGGCATGGGGATTGGTCTTCGTTTCCTTGGGAACTCATCCTTGCAAGGCCAATTTTAGTATACAACATAAGCCCCCCAACTCTCTGTGTGTTTTACGAACCGGGAGTTGCATGTTTTCGAGGCTTGATTCGTATCTTCAGTTAGTGTCCTTTCTTGACTGAGATGTCATGTCAAATGTCTTTCCATTTTGCTTTAGGCCATACTTTCTCCTGTTTGCCATTGTTTGGCCGTTGGCGTGGCACTACCGCTCATTTTGGATCGTTGGATGAAGATTTGGCCAGATTTCCTCTGGATTTTTCAAAGGATTGAACAGGTCTATAAATAGCATGAGGTATCCTTTCTTTTGCCTCAGAGAAATTTAATGGAGGAGACTGAAGAGCTTCTGGAGCTTGTTAGTGTCTTGGCTTCCGGCGAAGCTTGTTGAGACTTGGATGGCCTGTTGCATGGCGGTGGGAGACATGGATGACCCGTTGCACATTACCTCGGCATAGAATAGGCCTGGCGGGGCTTTCACGGTGTCTTTTGGCCACCCCCGCTAGCCTTCATTGGTAGTTCTACTACCTGGCCTACTGGTTCCGGGGACGCTCTAGTTCCAACCCAATCGGGCGCGCCGGTGGAGGAATAAGTAGGAGGGACTATGGGCTGCTGCTCTATCGCCAGGAGCGGGCTTAGAGACTGGCCTTTCTCCTTGTAGAACCTTCACCTCACTTGTCAAGGTCTTTTTGTATGGGTTCTTCTCCTTTCAGATGTTGTTATAAATGCTTCATGCATTTTTGTATGTAAACTTCTGATGATTAATGAAATGCTCCTTTTCGCCAATCGGCTATTCTTTATTTTCTGAATGCCTCAATCTGTCATGTGGTTACAAGTGAGCTGAGCTTCGAGAAATCTCGTTTGGATTGTAAGAGATACATCCGTAAGAGAGCTATGAAAGACTCATCTGTGTGAGAGCCACAGGAATTTGTCTGTATGAAAACTGTGAAAGATTCGTCGGCATGAGAGCTGCGGGTAACGATAACTTTATCTTGATAGCAGCAAGGTGAAAACCATTCGCTGAGTTTCTAATTTTTTATTTTTGTGAGGTAGGCTTGTGGGCTGTCTCACCCTTGGTTTTGAATTTGTTTTTGTTTGTGAAGCCTTGGGATAGGCTCAAAGGCCGTCGTACCCTCGGTCGTTGCAAGGTAGGCTCAAAGGCCATCGCACCCTCGATTTAGTTTTTGAAGCCTCAGGGTAGGCTCAAGGCCGTCGTACCCCCGGGCGCTGCGAGGTAGGCTCAAGGCCGTCGCACCCTCGATTTTGTTTTTGAAGCCTTGGGGTAGGCTCAAGGTCGTCGTACCCCCGGACATTGCGAGGTAGGCTCAAGGATGTCATACCCCTAGGTGTTGCGAGGTAGGCTCAAGGCCGTCGTACCCTCAGTTTCATTTTCGAAGCCTCGGGGTAGGCTCAAAGGTCATCGTACCCCCAGGCGTTGCGAGGTAGGCTCAAGACCGTCGTACTCTTGATTTTGTTTTCGAAGCCTCAGGGTAGGCTCAAAGGCCATCATACCCCCTGGCGTTGCGAGGTAAGCTCAAGGCCGTCGCACCCTCAATTTCATTTTTAAAGCCTCGGGGTAGGCTCAAAGGCCGTCGTACCCCCGGGCATTACGAGGTAGGCTTAAGGCCGTCATACCCTCGATTTCATTTTCGAAGCCTCGGGGTAGGCTCAAAGGTTGTCATACCCCCAGGCGTTGCGAGGTAGGCTCAAGGCCGTCGTACCCTCAGTTTCATTTTTGAAGTCTCGGGGTAGGCTCAAAGGCCACCGTACCCTAGGGCGTTGCGAGGTAGGCTCAAAGCCGTCGCACCCTTGGTTTTGTTTTCGAAGCCTCGGGATAGGCTCAAAGGCCGTCATACTCTCGGGCGTTGCGAGGTAGGCTCAAGGCCATCATACCCTCAGTTTCATTTTCGAAGCCTCTGGATAGGCTCTATGGCTGTCGTACCACTGGGTGTTACAAGGTAGGCTCAAGGCCATCGTACCCTTGATTTTGTTTTCGAAGCCTCAGGGTAGGCTTAAAGGCCGTCGTACCCCCAAGCATTGCGAGGTAGGCTCAAGGCTGTCGTACCTTCAATTTTGTTTGTTCTTGCGCTACAGCGAGGTGAAACTGTTTTCTGGGATGGAGGTTATAGCGAGGTGAGAACCATTCACTATAGCGAGAGAGAACTTTATCTCAATGATGTTTGGCCAATCAATAACTTTCATTAATTTTGGAGTGCCATAATCAGTACAAATTAACAAATGACTGTTATAAGGTCAAAATATGGTTCTAATGGAGGGCTCAGGCTCCTAGGTGACTACTCGCTGGGCCTGTTGAGCGCGTTGCCCCGATGGTCTTACCACATACTCCTGTAATCGACCTCTTTTTATGAGGCGTTCAATGGCACTTCTCAAAGCGTGGCATTCAGAGGTGGTATGCCCGACCTCATTATGGTAAGCATAGAATCTGCTTTGGTCTCTGGATTTGGGGGATGACCTTATTAGCTGGGGTTTCTCAAAATCCTCGTTATGCCTTTCCGTGGTGAAAATTCTGTCCTGAGTATCTGACAGGATGCTATAGCTCTCGAAGGGGTCTCTGGGCAGCTGAGGTTTTATTTTCTTTGCGAGGTGAGGAGTGAGGCTGTCATGACACTCACCGCTCCTCTTTTTGCTCACGGTGGGACCACTTTGGCCCACTTTGTGCTTAGGTTTCACCATTTCAAAGGTTTCTTCCCACCTTATTTGTTTGGTTGCCTGATCATAGAATTCAGCAAGATCTCGAGTGGGGGACTTGTAGAGGCTTCTGTATAGTTTGCCATCTTTGCGAAGTCCTACTGAGATGGCTGTCAGAATGCTTTCCTCTAAGGGGTTTTCCATGGAGTTGGCCTCATGTCTAAACCGGGCTATGTAGTCTTTGAGCGACTCGTCCCTGCGCTGGAAAGTCATTGCAAGATGGCAGGGAGGTACGAGTTGCCTCTTCGGCGCTTGGTACTAGTCAATGAATTTCTTTTGGCAATCCTCCCAACTGTCAATACTGCGTGCGGGGAGGCATCTGAGCCAAGCTCGAGGTGCTGCCCCTAACATCCACGGTGAAAGTTTTTATTGATATTGAGCAATTTGCAGGGTTTTTGCTTACAAGATTGCCCCCCTTCCTCTCTTTTTTTTTTTTTTGCTAACAATGCAATCCTATTTATAAAGGAAGGAGAGGTTACATGCATTAATTACAAGCTACAGTTGCATTACAT
>JANHAO010002507.1:0-28494 GCA_026873985.1 Saraca asoca
AGGGAAAATATCCCTAAAATAAAGCCAAAAAGATCTCAAAGGTGGTCCATACAATAACACAAAATAATAGGCCAAATATTGTGACAGGGTCAAATCTAGACAAAAACTCTGGGTCAACATGAAATCATCAACGACAACATTATATACTTGCACTTCACATATAACTTAGGAGGTAGATTGTAAACCACCAATAGAACAAACCATGTGCTATGTTTGCTGCTTAGGTCACCATAAGGGTTCTTCTATCCGTACAAAGTCCAAACCCATGGTTTCTTGCTTCACTGTCAAATTCAAGGAACAATGAATCAAGTGTTTTTTATTGAGGATAATTAGTTGAATGTCAAAGCTTGTCATTAGAAATCATTCAGTTTACATGCTACCTTAAGTTCTTAGCATCTCTTACATTAGCAAACATGCATTTAAACCATAGCATTATTGGAAGATACCATAACACCTTAGTCGGAGCCCTTTATTTTTCATGACATCATTCTTTTTCAATTTATAGTATCATGCCCTTCATTTTGGACACTCATATAAACTTTTATAGTCCTTTCAATATAATATATAATCATTACGGCAAGAATGTAATACTCGATATCCATTCAGCACAAGATTTTCTTGGCCTCCTTTCTTGGTGAGATACCTAATTAACATGTATAAAATTATGAAATTTAGACATTAGAAATATAGTAAAATTGGGTCTTTCAAAACAATTACTTATTAGATAGAAAATGATACCTCTATAGCCAAAGTGATTAGACTCTTTAGTAATATAATATAAGTCCCAATCGCTTGACCCACTGTCCCTAGTTCATTCATTGGCAATGATAGTTTTGCAGTCTAATCTAGTAGGGTATCAACAATGACCTTCACTTTATCACCTAACAATTCTTAGCAATAGAGGTTATGACTGCGAAAAACCCTCTTATATGCCATTGTGTGGTCTACAACACCAAAACTAGCTAACATTTGACTCTTTCCAATGTAGACAAAAAAAATAATATAAAAAAGTCATAATGCTATTTTTCACATAACATATTTGAAACTACTTACATAATAAAGGAAGTTGAAGCTTTTAATGATAGTCATTTACCTCCAATAACTTTACAAATGGGTTAGTGATGGAAACTCAAGGAGATATCAAGGGCTCTTTGATGAGCAAATATTTCTCCATTTATTTCCTCTCATAAGTTGCCTCTTAGGATGTTAATTAAGTCTAATTTAGTGAATTGGCCTTGTTTTGTGATTTCATGATGATTTGAAGTTTAATTGAATTAATTGCTTAATGCTGATTTTTTACACTATTTTAGGTTTTGGGCCATAACTTGAGCTCTAGATATCAGATCAGTTGATCTTTATATGGTTGGAAAGCTAAGAGAAGGATTTACAAATTTCATGTTGAGGCTAGAGCCCAGTTCTACCATTTGGAGTCTCAAAATTTACCGTGAAGTTGCCTAATATTTTCCTTCTAAATTAACCTTACCACAATGATTAGGTCATGACTGAAGCTTCAAGGGGTCAAATGAGATCAAACCAAGCTCAGAGGTCCCTAAGGTGCAGCTTAATGTTTTCAAGCTTTAAACTTAGTGAAACTATATAGTTTTGAAGGTCAAAATAGAGGTTGAAATGAAACTAGTGTTTTTACTCTACATAAGAATGACTTTGTTTTTAGACTTTTTGTAATAGCTTAAGCTTTTTATTTTGGCTAACTTGTTTACATTTTTGTTGGGCTTGTTGCCTTGTTAGTTCAGCCCATTGTGGTTTAGTGATGGCTATTAGGGAAGGCTTGTTTCCTTTAGAATTCAGATGAGGTGAATTTGAGAAATTGAAGAGTGTTTCTTCTTGAGAGTTTCCTCTCCTAGGATTCTTAATAAAACTTGAGATAACCAAAGATATTACTCTTTATGGTGTCTAATTTTCACACTTAACACTTTCCTTCTTTCTATCTAGAGTTTTGCATGAGTATCATTCTTTTTCCTTTCAATTTTGGTGTTGAATTTGCTAAACTAAGGATAGATCCATGGGCATCTCCATGGGAGGTCACAATAGTGGGTCTCCTGGGTAGTTGGCTTTTGTGTTGCTAGGTAGGGGAGGAGGGTGTATCTCTACCTCATCATCTACAAGCCTTGGGTCAATAAGTAGTTACATGCCTATCTTCTAAAGGTAGGTCCCCATTCTTAAAGAGTTCTTCCATCTCGGCCTGGGTCTCCTCCCTCACTTTCTGTGTCTCTCATGCAATAATCTCTATAGTGAGATCTTGCATAGAAAGTGATTATCCTTGGTGAAACTTTGATGATCCTCCAAAAGACCCACTCCTCCTTCAACCCCCTAACACTATTAGGATGCTCTTAAGTTCCCAATGCAACTATTAATATGTCCATCCTTCTAGATGGAGTAAACTCTCCTTGGGTTGATTATTGTAAAAGAAATCTTGTGGCATACAATTAAGAATATTTATTAGTGCTTAACATTTATAATTACTTACAATTTTAATTACTTTAGCAATTAAAACTTCAAAATTACTTTCAATTTTCTTAACAACTATCTAGCTCTCTTCAGTCGCATATTCATCTTTTGTGTTAACCCTTGCTCTCTTCCATAATTCATGCTTAGATATGGAAATTACTAGTGAATCGGACTAACTAGAAGCTTACTGTTCTACAAGATTTTCTTTCACCAAAGCTTGTTCTAGCTTCACATATCCTCCATGAGACAACCTATACTTATATTTGTTTTTTACTTGTCTTTTACTTGTCTCTCCCAATTGGTTGCACTCATACCCTATTGACAAAAAAATAGTTAATAAGATGGTCAAATTACTTATAATAGTTGAAAAAATATATGGTAAGATGGCCAAATTTACCTAAAAAGCCTCAGATTGGCACTACTCCACAAAATCATCCTACAATTGTTAATCAAGGAAGTTATATTTCTTCATTAGGGTTTTCATCACCCTTCCTCTTGACAGTGATGTCATCCATTGTCAATTGGTTTTTTAAGTCCTTCCACCGCTCCCCAAATAGCTTTAAGACTTTTTTTCTTCCCCTTGCATCAACATCAAAGGTGGTCCACAAGATAACACACACACACATATATATATATAATACTTATATGCAATTATTCTAAGAAGATAGTTATATATATCATAAACACAAATTGGAAATAAGTAATATATGCTAAGACATCCTATCAATTGTTCTCCTTGATGTCCTTTGGTACTTCTTTCTACTCCTCAATATTGATTGGCACTTTGGTGTATGCCAATATTCTAATGTAACTTCTATATTTGAATGACATAACTCCAATTGCCTGACCCTTAGCATTGAACTCAACTTTCATCTTCTCTCATCTACTATGCATCAAGGTTATCTCCTTCATAAGTGTAGCATCGCTCATAATCTTCCTACTATGTTAAGAAGGATCCATATGCCTATTTAAAAGGAAAAGAACCTTATAAAATAATAATTTAGGGAATATCTCATCATATAATAATAATTCATGACTCAATTATAAAATTGTATGTCAACATAAATATAACAAGGAAGTTTTGTTCCAAATAAAATTGCTAGTTTAAGGGTGGAATAAATTGAACCTACAATAATATATATATATATATAACAAAAAAAAATATAAAGAATATGATAAATCAATGCAATGATGCCCTTAAGAACAAGGAAGGTTTGCTCAAAGTAAATTGCTATTTACAGTCCACTTAAATCAAGTGATGCAATTTTATATTGTCACATACATTAGGTGTATAAACAATATTAAATAATTTTTTGGTGATCAAAATCATATTGTAGCAAAATTACTAACCCTGTCATGTTACATTGGTGATGTGAAGGCCATCTACCCAAATTTATGTAACAAGAAGATATTGCAAAAGCATAAACAAGATAACAAGAGATAAATGATCGATGCAATTGGTAGCAGCGACTTTCAACCCTTTTTTCTTTTCTCTAGTAGCTAGTTAAAAATAGGGCATGACCAGCCAACCACAATCAAAAACCACCTCAGACTAACCAAAAACAAAACTCTAACTTAAATCATTCCCAATAAACAAACAAAGAAACAAAAGAAAAAAAAAAGCTAAACCTTAAACTATAAAGCAAAGTACAAAGCTAATAAAATATAGAAAAACTTTCATATCACTTAGTGACAAAGAAAAGAATACACTGTAAGAAGAATGAAGTTCCCAACCTCGATCAATGATGGGCTTGAAATGCGAAGATCAAAGATAGCAAAGAGAATCAAAATAGTAATAACAAATGCAGCAAGGATTTGAGAACGATTTTGGATAAATGTTTCAAACAGAAGAAAGCAAATGAGAGTTAGGGGGAAGAACTAGCATGTTATGTGAACATGCATAGACTTTAGAAGTCAATTAATACCTAGAAACCAATGTCTACTCTCATGCATCTATATTGATTCCTCATAAATAACCAATATCTTAAAGTTTATATGTCCATTTTTAAAAAAAATGACGTATTAATTTTCAAAATATTTACAAAAATACCACCATCGCTTCATATTATACCCATATTGAACTTTTTAAATTATTTTTTCCATTTTGTTTATACACCAATTTTTTTGACAACCAACATATTAATTTTCAACATATTTACGAAAACACCACTATCGTTTCAATATTATAGACCCATGTTAAATTTTTTTGAGTAATTTTTTTATTTTATTTTTTAGATAATATATTATTATATTTTCATAAATAATTTGTCCAATTCTAATTATTTTCTGAAAAATTTTGTAAATTTAATAATATTTAAATACTTGAATTATTTTATCAATCAAATAATATTTCAATAATTGAATTATTTTGGAAGTGCTTCCACATCAAAGGTGGTCTATAAGATAACACACACACATCAAGTGCACCCATCATATTCTTGTTCAAAGGATCCATATGTGTTGTTTAAAGGGAAAAAGGAAAAAAAAAGTTAATCATTCCCTATACACAAACTATGCAACAAAAAAAAAGAAAAAGAAAAAATAAACTATAAATCTTTAGAGTAAGCTAGAACAAAATGAGAGACAAGGAGATGCAGTGCCTTTTTCAAATGTATAGAAACTTTAGATGTTGGCTAATATGTTAGAACCGATGTGTCATATCATATATCTATGTTGATTCCTAATACAAAACCAATGTCTAATCTACATTAATTCATACACCTCCATTTTTTTAATTAATTTTGTCCATCTATGTTGATTCTTAATAAAAACAAATGTCTTATCTATGTCTTTTCACATACTCAAATATAAATATATTAAATTTATTTTGAATTATTTTGACAATTTCATAGTCTTGGTAAAATAGAAAATTAATTGTAATACTGTCATATCAGTAAATTAGTTGTATATAAATAATTTAATTAAGAATTCAATTGATAAATTAATAAAAAAAAATTGTGAGTATAATCAAATAAGTCATGAATTATATTATAATAAAGTTTTTTGAACTACAATCAAATAAGAATTTAATTGATAAATTAATAATTTTTTTTTGAAAATTTAGGAGTCATAGTTTTTAAAGAATGGTTTAAATCAAAATGGTACTAATTAAATAATTCCAAAAAAAATTAGTTCCATAACTCAAATTGACGTCAAGCATGATATTTAGTTTAGATATTGATTTTTTAATAGGAACCAATATTATAAGTTTCCTTATATTTACAAAAACACCACGGTGCCTATATATATCTATTTATCTTTCATTCAATGTCTATTTAATGACATTGTTTCTACATTTTGTAGATGTTCTTTGAGAAATTTGGATGAGATGACATCATTAAGCTCATCAATGATGGCTTGAATACCTTCCTCCAATGTTGGTTGAGAAATTTTCATTTTTTTTTCAATTGCAAAATCCTCATCATTCAAGTAGGTTATACTAACATGATGTCACATCTTGAATTTCAAGGATATGATTAGCATGAATCACCAAGTGATAAGCTATGAAACCATGAGCATAATCTATTCGTAAAACCTTTTATTATTTTGAAATTCATGAAAACAATGCTAAAAATATAATTTGATGCCTTTAATTCAAAATCCATGATATGCAGAATTTTCATAAATCATTTTCAAAGCTTTGAAAATAAATATAATCCTTTCTATAAATTATAAGTCCTAAAATATATGGATCTTTGTCTAGCTGATTGGACACAAATCATTAAAAAGAAACTAAGGAATCCACATACTTGATAACATATGCATGCAAATTGAGTAGTCTCCTTTAATTGAGATATCCTCAATAAATCCATTAACTTAAACATGTTTATGAATGAGTGAGTATAACCCAAGTATTGAGTGAAAAGAAAAGTTCGAACCTATCTTTGTGTTGAAAACATGTTTTTATCATACAAACATTTATAAGTTCCATGTACCATAGTATATATCATATATATAATATTTGTATAAGCATTCACATGCAACTTTAAATTTTTGTGTTTCTAGCCTTGGTCAATTCCCTTCTATGTGATCATGTATGTCTTAAAATCTCATCTTATCTCTAATTATATTCTAGTTCATTCCTTCACTTCAAAACTATCTTGCAATCTAGGATTTAATCAATTAGAATTAAGGCTATCATGAGATAGTGAAAGGTAGCACCTCAAGTCAACAAGTATAGTATAGTGTAAGGTGACTCCTCTAAAAATCATCTATGGGATTCATTGACCAATCATGTCATGTGCTATATAGACCATCTTGATAGTTAGGATGCTACATTTAGCTCAGATTCATTTGTTGGTCAAGTAAGATACTGTCACACAAATTATACTAGCACAGTGGCTTAATAGAAGAAGCAATGATTGAAAGGTTGTATGTCCCAAACATGACATACTCTGAAAGGTTGTAAGCTCCAAACGTGATATACTCTGAGTAAAGTGTGCCTTCCTACACTACACCTGAATCATGTGTTACTGTCCCTAGTGATGATAAAATATATTCACCTTCTAATTCACATAAGTCTTCCAAATCCCACTTGACTTTATGTCAGTTCAAATACACAAACTTCTCTTAATCATTTTTCTATATTCATGGATTTCCTTATGGAAATCATACTTTCTACACGTAAGGAACTGGTTATCCTATTCTTTCTAATGTAACTTGTTTGCATATGGGTTCTTCATAAAAATTATAAGGAAAAATCATTTTAAATAATTATCTTTGGATAAATACTATCAACATTGATAAATATATTGTGCATCTGAAATTTCTAAAATATTATAAACAAATAAAGTTTTAAAATAATTAACTTATAAATATCTTTTAGAAAATTACATTTTTAGAGGAAAACTCATGACAATATAAAAATAATATTTTGAAGTAATTTAAGTTGAAAACATAAAAAGAATTCATAATAATTTTTAAAATTCATGTGATCTAAAAATCTTGGGAATCTGTAGTCATGAATGGGTAACAATGTGTTTTATGAAAACACGCATAGTTGGATCTCTAAGAATACCCAACTAGAATGTAGTTCATTACCATGCTAATTCATAGGATAATTTTATCCATACATACAATCAATAAACAAATATATCACATAATCAATCATCAATCATGTTCATGTTCACTAGCCTAATCTAATTTCCTATTAATCCCTGAGCCTATTCATGTATCTGATACCATGCAACATAATCATATTTAGGTCCTCTCCTAGTTTTATTCGTGATCCTGACATTTCATGTATAATATAGTTCTATCATTTTTACATAATCGTATTCTCTAAGTCTTACTAATATTAACTAAATTTATTTAGGCCTAAATTTCTCGATTCCCATCAAATAAAAAATAGTTGGTTGATTTTGAAACAATATCTTTGTATAGGAAAGGGAGCTAGAGAATAGAAATTCTCACTCACCTGATTTGTGGAAATCCTAATTCCTTTAGAACTAGGCCTAATTCACATTATGGAAATTATCTTATGACCTAAGTAAAATTTATCGAACAAAATTTAATAAAACACAAAAGTGAAATAAAACAAACTCAAATTTATTTTTGGTTTGATCATGTTACCTCAATTTTACATTTTTAGATCAGGAGTGCACTAGGACTTCTTCCCTACAAGGTTTCAACTCTAGGTGACCACTTGGCTACACTAGGATTTTATTGTTTTGAATTTCATGTATTAAATTTTGTTAAACCTGACACTAGCTGATAAACCAACTCGAGGGAACCAATCAACTAGTTGGTCCACCCTCAGGGATCTAACCCATTAACCCTCAAGCTACCCTACCAAACCTTCTATTTGAGTTTAGTCAAGTTAACCCTATGATTGATTGATCAAAGCAATTTCTACATCATTAGAATCTTTAGCCATAATCACTGTGGTTTATTTTCTTCCTTTTAAAACTTCTCTAGTAGCAACATTATTGTAATGCCCCTACTAGGTTAGATTGCATTGGGCTTGAATTCGGGTTGAATGGGACAACAAGAAGGTGAAAGGTCAAACCTCAAGATTGAGCCTATCAATCGACAAGTCTAGTCAATTGATTAGCAATAAGTGACTAATCGATTGGCTAACCTCAAGAGTCACAAAACCCTAGCTATGTAAAATTACAAAATTACAATCCTACATTAACCAAAAAGCTCTATGACCAAAGTGATGCAAGAGGAAGGTCCTAATGATACACCAAACCTAAGAAGTTGATTGAAGTAATTAATCGATTATAAATGCATCATGAATTGTTCTAATTTCATCAGTGCTTCGAAAGTTAATTTTAATTAGTGTTTTGATTGTGCAAGGATTACATCAATTCCCTAATAGGTCAAATTATCTAAGCAACTATGCATAGGGTTTTAAAGGAAAAATATTTCCACATTAGGTGGGTGGGGATTTCTACCTTGACAAGCTCCATTTATGTATAAAGCTATATCAATATATTATTTTGAAATTACCTAAATATTTTCTATGTCTTAGAAATTAGGAAAAGAGCATGATTTCATAGATGGTCCTAGTGACTTATGTGATATGTGTACATGTGATGGTTGTGACTATGAATGTTGGGAACATGTATGGTGGGCTAGTTCAGGTTTGGAACTAGACACTAGTTAGATATTTATAAATTCTAACTTTATCATCCTTATGAATTAATAATGTACAAGCTAGAAAGGAATAAATGAATTAAATGTAACTAATTAGTTAGCAATAAGAATTAGAGACAAAAGTAAGATGTTTAGAAAACTAAGAGATAGATTATAGGCTAAACATAGATCAAGCTAATGAACTAGAAAAGGGTAGCATGGTACATCTATAAAAACCTTTCAAGCCAAATGGTTCTTTAGATAAGAAGTAATTGTGTTTGTAACTAGTTCAGTAAACAAGGGGGCCCTATGTGCACTAGAGAGATGATTAAGTTATACTCAATTTATGACCTTGATAGGTCGCTGCAAGTAAGTTGTTGGCACATGTAATCAAGCTAGGTATAAGAGGACACATTTTATAGTTCATGTTATGGTCATTGACCATTTATGTTTATCACTCTCACCCCTTGATTTATTGAACTAATGTGTGATTATATATGCTATAGATTTACATTGCAAGGCAGGAAAGTAATATGAACTACACAACTAAATTGTCTCACTAGTTAGATCTAAGGATGAAGATAGATAGCAAATGTCACTACACTAGGGATGGTGATGTGTTTTGCCTAGATGGGACTCACTAGGATGGTGATTTGTTCCACCTATACCATATGGATTGTTGTCATTTTGAGATGCTGATTCATTCCATCCAAACATGACACATCAAATAATCCACCACCACCCTATATAGGTTTATGTGAAATGCATGTTCAGAATGAATTTAGAAAGAAAAAATGACTAAGTATGATTACATGATAGATGGCTTAGGATAAGGATTATGATCCTTCCTAATATAAAAAGTTTCTCTATCTTAGAAAGACTAAAAATAGTAAAGATGTATAGTAGCATGATAATAGTTAATGATAAGCATTATGATATTCAAAAATGCATGACACATGCGTGAACATGATATATGATTATGAATGTATGTATATGACGTGCCCAAAGTTAAGGCAGAGATCTTTTACTCGCTAGGTACTTAGGTTGTACTCACCCCTTTATTATTAACATGTACATGTTAAGTTTGAATATGCAGTCTCAAACATAGGAGATTCACGTGAATATTTCACCATCAAGTATGTGGTTCTTGGTTATACTTTAATAATGTCAGTTCCTCAATTAGATAGATCCGAGTCAAGTTTATAATTTCAGAAAAGATGTGTTTCCCAATTTCAAAAGAAAAAGTGTTTAAATGAAGTTTTCTAACAAAACTTTCATATCATGTTTAAAAATGAGCACAAACATATTTATTGCATTTATTTCATTGTTTCTAAAAGTATAAATTGTTTTATGAAAAGGCTCAAGGTTCTTGAGTCATCACTCAGTCATTCAAGCTAGTCATGTGCCCAATTTTGGGGATATGATAAATCCATTCAATGATATCTTAATTTTTGAATAGAAGAGACTTTGTTGCTTCTTTTCCTAGAAAAGTAGTTTCTTTCTCCATTTTGTATTTTTGTTCAGTTTTGAATTATTGGTCTTAGGACCTAATCTTGAAAGGATGTGTTTCATGTTATTAACTGCCCCAATTCTTGGCTCTCCAAGTCTATCAACGATAGATATTTGGGCAGATGGTTCTCTAAGACAATCAAAGACAGTAGATGTAGATGAATTTTCATCATCAAGGTTACTCTCTTCTTCTTTGATAGTGATAAGTTGGCTTTCAACAATCTTTATAGAAATGCATAATGGTTTTGGTAGTTTAAAGCCTAAACTAGTTATTTCATTCTTGATAGCATAGCCTTACTTCTCTAACTTCTTTTAAGTACTTGTGGGGCCCTTATCCCTCCATTATCTCTAGAGGTCATTTTCCCAGCATATTAGGTTCTTGACTATCATAGCCTACCTTAGCCATTAACTTGTAGGTGTTAGGATCAGAATCTTCTTTAGTTCACTTTGTTAGTAATGTGATATGGTTAATGATGAACCCATGTTCATTAACCATGTTTAGGTCTTAAGAATCCTTTGAGTGGAGATTCAGTTATTTAGAGAATTTCAAGCTTTTGAACAAGAATGTTCAAGTCTTTCAACTCTTCAAAGTTAGCAATTTCTTCCCCCATGAAATTAGATTAACTTCCTTTCTTTTTAATAATGGAACATAACAAAGCATAGCAACATGTTTCATTTTCTTTTCACATTCTTCATGAAGGCTTGTGACTTTGTTTTCTTCATTGATTACTTCTTTATTCTTCAACTCTTTTTTGTTATCTTTCATAGGAATAGCAATTTGGGATGTAGTAGGGTGGCCTTCATCTACCATGCTATTCTCCAAGTAAAACTTGGCATTTGCAAGATAGAACTTAACTTTGGTGAAAGGTTTATTATCAACAACTACCTTGCCCAATTTTTCCTTGTGGTAGCACTTGAAGCATTAGTGACATATAGAAGGAATAATAACATATTTAAACAACCATGGTCTTCCTAGAAGCAAATTATGAATTGTCTTAGCATCAATGATGTGACACAAGTCAATTGATTCCATTTCATTCATTTAAAGATTGAGTTTTATTTTTTTATGGTTGTTTGTCCTTTTGGTTAAAACCTTGAATCATTAGTCAGCTATGAGATAGTTCATCATGGGGATCCTAAGGCCTTTCAATATTTTTAATGGCAAAATGTTGACAATAGAACCTCTATAAATCAAAATATAATTGACCTTTTATTTGTGAGTGAAGCTAGTAACAAATAGGATGATTATGATGTATGAAGTCAAGGAGCAGGTTGTCATCTATGAATATCAATGCTTTCATGCATGGATCATTTACATCTTCATGTTCGATATCATGTTCTTTCTTATAGGCTCATTCTTCAACACATAAATGATAGCAAGAGATGTATTCAAGGTTGTGAAATTATTGTGGCTTGAAATTGAGCTCTTGGTGTTTCTTAATTGGCAAATCATCCATCATTACTAACTTGACATTATTTTTTTATGTTAGTCTTTCATTTTGGTTTGTTCATTATCATTGAACGTGATCTTGCCTTGTTTAGCCAACTCCATGGTCTTGCCTTGAAACATGAAGCATTTTTCGACTGGATGTCTAATCAGATAAGGATATTTGCATAAGCTTAGGTTACCTACCTTACTTGATTCCTTAGGGTGGTTCATTTGAACCTCAAGTAATGACTTCAACATTGATACAACATTAGAATCAGGAAATGGATATTTCCTATTTTGTCTTTCACCATTTCCTATTTTGTCTTTCCTTTGGTGAAGCCTTCTTTCTTCCCTTGGGAGCACTAGTGACCATTTCATTTTGCTTGTCATGTTGACAATAAAATTGACTAGGGAAGAAGCTACAACCATGGATTGCATAGTTTCAAACTTCAAGGGTGATAATTTGTTCACCTTTGGAAACCCTTGCTTTTCCTTCATGTTATCTAGGATAGGTAGCTTTTGATTTGTGTTAGTTATGTTAAGTTCCATGTCATATGCCTCTGTGGCTAACTCTTTGAATGTTTGGGACTTGTTGGCTTGAAGGATGTAGCTAATGCTATAAGCCATCCCTTGTATCCACATTGCAATAGTGGAAGATTCAATGTGTTGATCCTTGTAGTTAAGGCTCAAGTTCCTCCATTGTTAAATGTAGTTAACAATAGCCTCGTCCTTCCATTAGGGGGTGTTTGTAATTTCAAGCATGCCAATAGTGTGATGGATATTGTAGAATTGATTTAAAAACTCATGTTGTAACTACTCCTAGCTATCAATCGATCTAGGTGCCAAGTCAATGTACTAGTAATTAAAAGGAATTTCCTTTGAGAGAAAAAAAAATTGCTTCACCATAAGGTCCCTATATGTTCTAACATTGTTGCAAGTATAATGAAGTGAGAAATGTACTGCCTAAGTTTCCTTTGCCATCAAACTATTAGAATTTGGGAGGTTGATAATTCTGAGGCATCTTTAAAAGATCAGCCCATTGATTGTATGGTTTGACCTAAGAAAAGGAAGATTGTGTGCCCCTTTCCACTTGACCTTAATGGCTTCCTTGATGAACTCCTTGAACTAGCTTGCAAAAATGACACCATTTAGGTGACATTACTTATTTTTGGAGCCACCTTGTTCTTTCATGGAGTCATTTTGTTTCTTTGGGCACAAGTCACCATCAAATGAATCATTCAAACCATTATACTGATCGGAAAAGTCGTCAATCTTTTGTAAAGTGGTATATATTTGTTGATCTCCAAAAGCATTCCATTCTTGAATGGATTACACTGGTTCTTCAAGTGTATTTACAATAGTTGAACTTGCTTTTTTAAAGAAGTTGTATTTGTCATCACAACAGGCATTGCAGTTGGGCTTGAAGATCTTGGAGAACCAAAAGTGTGATCATTCAATAAAGATCTCTCCATGAGGAATATAATAGTGTCCTAGCACGTTGGAACCTCTCTCTCTCTCTCTCTATATATATATATATATATCTATCTTATCTATAAATATATATAACAATGTCTTGCACCAATGGATTGGGTCAATATTCTGCAAATATTCAAAAAAATGAAAAAAAAAAGAGTTAAGAGTCTTTAATTTTTTTTGGTAGAACATGATGTATTAGGATTTGAACATTGCATCTGTATCTTTTTTTTTAGGATTTATGTATTAGAGTTTTTTTATTTTTCTCACATGCTACCTTGAGCCACAGGAAAAAATAAAATTAAGATGAGTGATCTAGTCATCTTAAGGATTAATTTGCAAATCCTTATCAAGAACTTCGCCAAGATCGACATCGAATTTTCTTCAAGCAATTCACCCACAAAATCCTAAAGATGCTTAGGGACCTTCTCCCTCTAGCCATTTATGAGTTGCCTGATTTAGAACTCATCATCATAATAAACCTCAAGACTAAGGAAGGAAACCCTCCTGAGAATACCCCATGGCATGACAATTCTTTTGTCCTACCAACACCAGTACCAAATTCTTCAATCAAAACCATGGAAGAGAGAGATAGTTTGATGAGTTGCCTCTATTAATAGCTTATGTATACCAACAACTGAAGAACGAAGGATCAATTCAACCTTTGAGTTTTGATGATACTAGAGGCGCCCTCAACCTCCTAGATCACAATGCTTAATGTTACTATGATCGAAGATTTGGCCATGACACTGAAGAATACCTCCAACAGAAACATAGGTGTAGGATCTAATAGATTCCAAGGCTTTTAACTTTAATCTCTTATGATGTTAAATTTATGATGACAAGGATGATGATTCAGTGAGCATGATAGTCAAGGACTATGATCAATCACAAGGATTGCACAAATGAACAAAAATGGTCCAATCAGACTTTGCCGCACCAAGCTAAAAGCATTCATTAGGTCATTCGTGATCTTTTCGTTCTAACTAAAAAAAAAAAAAGAGAATTCACTAAGCTACCAATCTTTTTCAAGGCCACATTTGAGCAACATAGGACAATAAGATTATGGAAAAATATATACTTTACCCATATGTGATATATTATCTACTCGTGGTTTAAACTATTGTAAAGAAGTAACATGTAATTTGCACCATTAAAACTTTGTACGCCTTTACTAATTTTCCATCCAAATGTAATGAGATTTTGATACATGTCAATCATATACTTCATAATCATTCCTAATTTGATTTTGATTGCACCCATCATTTCCAATTTCTCTTTTACCTACATCTGAAATCTTAAAAAAAAAATTACCTTTGATTCTTAAGATTTGGATTTAAACAAAAGAGAAAAGTAGGAATAATAAGGGTGCAATTAAGGTCAAATTATGTTTAATTAGGTAATACACGACTGGCATATGAAAAAATCATTAAATTTAAATGGAAAATTAGTACAGATGAATAAAGTGTTTATAGTGCAAATAGCAGGTTATCTCTCTATGACATTTTAAACTACAAGTAAGGAAATTGAAACTAAAATCATACCACAAGTGAATAAAGTATACTTTTTCCCAAAATTATTATAGTTAATTGGTCTATTTTAGCTAAAACGCCTTCCCTACTCGAGTTGGTATTGTCCAAACAAATATTGGAAATCCCAGCAGTGGGCAAGACACAATATTGAAAAATGCACCGCCTTAAACATGGAATACCTAACTAGATCGATGGCAAGAATATTATTGATTACTCTAGTGTTTGTTATAATCCACAGGTAAGTAGCTAGTGAGAAGAAGCTTGAAGCTAAACAAGATTACATTTGTCGAGTCAAATAGTTAGGAACCCTCATCAATCCAATGATGTATTGAGTTTTTGTTTTATGGATAAATTACATTCACCTTGCCTAAAATTTAACATAATTACACACAATTTTTTTTCTATTTTTTAAAATATACGCTCACCTCTAACTCTAAAACACCATTTTTATTATTTATAAATTTCTTGTTTTACTCTTATAAGCCTAAGAAGAGACTAAAAGTAAAAATTTTAAATTTATTTGATTTTGCAAAAAGGAAATATCAAATTTCTAAAATCTATCTTTTCAAATTAATCTTTTCTCTCCTTTTTTTAAAATCCTTTTGACTTCATTTTATTACTTGGTTTTCAGAGTATATCTTTTTTCTTCTTCTCCATTTGAAACTCTTTGTTCGATAAAGTTGACTAGTGAAGCAAAAAAGGACCAGGAAGTGGCCTACAAGCACAGTAAGTCATACACGATGAAAGTGGTCCGTCGAGCATGTTTTAACGATTGAGTTAGTATTTAAGGAAAATTTCAATAATGTAGTGAAAATAATTTGAAAAAAAAATACCTCTCAGTATATATAGGTGCCAAACATGTCAATTAGCATGCTCTTAGACGAATGAAATGCAATCATGTGTCTTCATCGTATTAGTAACATCAGCGAGATTCCCACTAAGCAGTTGTTGTAATCACATTATTCATGCATGCTAAGTCATTTATTTTTGTCGTGTATTGATTGAACGGTTGATTTGCTGCACTCTTTAACCAAATCCTATGAATAGGCCAATCAACCAATTGTAACAAGTCGATTGGTCTAAGTCTGAGATTACTAGTCATGACTGCTTCCTCAACTAGTTTTGGTTGATTGACTTAGGTTAATCATCTAGAGACCATAGACTATTTAAGACTGCATTACCCTCCAACTAGAACTCATAAGTGTTCCTTGCAAAGGTAAATCATTTCTTGCATTTTCATTTGTTTTTCCTTTACTTTCATTTCCATTTTTCTTTGTTTCCAGTTACATTTTTGCCTTTGTTTTTTTCTCTTTGTATCTTTCTATTAGGGCCGCGGGACTAAAGGAAGCCATGAGAGTTTAGGTGATTTTGTTTTCAAAAGTTTCAAACGTTTCTTCAACCTTTCTTCAAGTGCTACAACCCCAACTTCGTGTGTCTACCCTAGCTTCTTTTTCTTAACTTTGTCTGTTTGCAAACTCAGTTTTTGGCTTTTATGTTGCTAGAGTAAGAAATGGGCATAAATGTCTATTTTTTGGAGGCATGTCTTCTTAGGCAGCTTGGGTTACAGAATTGGATGGAAAGCAAACAATAGGGGAAGCAAGCGTATATTTCCAAAAATAAAGAGAAATTCTCTATAATTATACCAAACCTTAGAGAGGTGAATACAATTTATCCTTGTTTTATATAATTTCTTTTCATGTTTATAAGTTTCATTTTAATCCAATAAATGATTTCCGTATTTCCCAAACAAGAAAGTGATGTTTTAGGAATTTCATGCAGCAATAAAAAGAAAAAAAAAAAAGGAAGAAAAGCTTGCTAAATCAAAAACCTTGAAAAATGCATCTTAGACGTAAGGTCAGGGAATGAAAAAAAAAAAGGATACTATGCAGGGTTCGATTCTTGAACAAAAGAATAAGTACATAAGACAATTTTCAATTTTTTTTTTCCAAGAATCAAATAACAGATACACAGACAATCTCAACGGAGGTGCTTAACCCAAGTAGACAACCTCATTTGAAAGTGCTTAACCTAAAAGTATGATTAACCCCATTCTTTTTTAATGAAAAATTATTATTTGTAGGCACAGAATTATCAAAAGTCAAAAAATTACCAAAATAGGCTATAAATAAATCATTTTCAATACTTTAAATTACAAATGAACTAATTAAATCCGGATCCTATCACATATAAATAAATTTTATATTTTCATTTGTCATTAATTTTAACACACTAGTCCCTATGGCTATATTTTATTAGAATATTTACTAATTTACAACTTTACCATATTTTTTTATATAGAAACAACTTTATTATATTATAACAGTAATATACAACTAGAGTAGCCTTAAGCAGTAGTTTAGCAGGAAGCTCACGCTAATTCTATACAAGCACTAGAATAGCAAGTAGCTGCACTACAATATCTCAAAATCCCCACACATACAGAAAACATGACTACATTCGAGTATGCAAACAAGGGCCAAGAGTAGCCAATTGAACTTGGTACATTGTACACAATTTGCTAGAAAACAATTCAAGCCTCTCGAACCCTGCCCATCCAAGACAATTGAGGAAACTTAGGAAATACGGACATATCATTCTCTCTGTTGTTTATGTGTTGTGTCTATATCTATTTGTATATCTGGAATGTATCGGACAAGCCATTCTTCATTCACAACACCTTTTTTCTTCTAAAATGTCTATCCCCATGTTTGTGTCCATACATCCTAAGAGAAAACTAACTCCACATCAACTCTCCAAAATATTATGAAATCCACCTTTCAAATATTGCCCGTGACAGGAAATGTAATGTTAGCCCCAAATTCTAAATATAAAAACAACCACCCAGCCCTACCTGATGGAGAACACGTTTGCATAATATAAATCAAGCAAATAAAGGACCAACAATACTATCTGACAATATTATTCTTGACATGCATTAACACTAAGTTGTCTTATGAGGATATTTTAGACATTGTTGCTAGTACTCGCAGATATGTGCCCATTTATTGGTCAACTGAACAGCCAGATTTCTAGCTACCCCTATATGTAGTGAATGAAAATGGAGATAGCAGCAGAGGAACATGAAAATGTTCACTTTTCTGAGACTCCCGGATCTCAAACACAATAGATACATATGGAAAGAAACCATTTGGGTTGTACTTCTCAGTGTTAAAGCTTATCCTGTATATCCCTGGACTCACAGCATCAACTATGTTCAACAATGGACCGCTCCGGCCATCTAAATCTGTGGTTGAAGACCCTTGAAACACCCAGCTACCACTGTCCATCTTCCCATTCCCAAATGTAGGACGAGATTGACTACTTTCCCACATTTCCAAAAGCACCTCAATGCCAGAACCTGGAGAACCTCGAGAAACATCCAAAACATGAGTTGTAATGGGTGGACGGGTTCGTGTAGGTGTTTGAACTAATTTTCCTGTTGAACACTCTGGAGCAGCAGTCACATGCCCACCTATAATGGTTATACGATCTTCTAGCGTTGAGAAGATTAAAAATTCAAAACAAGTACAGCGAAGGTCAAAAGTCTTCCAAACAGAAGCATATCATGCTGTGAGTGGGAAAATGATTAAACTAAACTAGCATAACATAACAATTACAGAATTTAGCATATGATAGCATAATATTTTGTTTTAAAATTTTCCATGGAAAGGTTGGTGCAGAAAAAGACAGCATACAATTACATGAGTCAAAGTGCTGGAGAGAATATGCATGAAATATCCAATCATCAGACACATGTTAACGTGTGAAACAACTAGACAGCACAACATTGTATTCAGAATTTAAAGTTCATTTTTAACTGTCTAAAATGAAAATTTTTTATCCAGGTGTATAATTTTTAACAAATCGATTAGCCTGGTAGGGATCACTGCAAATGGTTGAAATTTAGGAACTCATGAGGACTGAGCGCCAATAAAAAGGTTAGAGAAAAGATGCATCGACAACTATCATTAATGTGCAACAGTGCAATGAGTAGATAGCACTAGGTCAATGAATATTTGCAAAAAATGTGTTCTATGATATGATGAACAAAACCTCAAAAACCTCCCAATAAATGAAAAATAAAGGATCACAACCCAATCAATAAAGGCCAAACAGGTTACAAGCAAGCAAGGAAGGTTAAATAAGTAAATGATGCAAAACAAAAAACACAGCAAGCGCAACACAAGATATAAATTATGCATTTCCAAGCAAATATTAAATAAACAAAAGAAGTCTCTCTAGTGTTCTGTTTATAGTACACTATCGGATTAGTGAATTTACCACTTCTTAGCATTTTTTTTTCATTCAGTCAACAATACATGATAATCATATGAATTTAACACATCAAACAACAGATCATTTTGGACTCAAAATTCACTACCACAGCACTCCCACTACTTCTCAAATATTGAAGAACTGATAAAATAACAGATATCTGACCTTGCTACTTCCAACTACAAAATCTGATGGGGGATATTATATGGAAAATGGCATTTATTTGATTGTGAAGATACACGAATTCATCTAGCATAAATTTTATAAACAGGAGAGTTGCAGGGAGTGTTAAATTTAAATTCATAGTACAAGGAGGTGATTAAAAAAATTGATAAGAAAGCCATTATAAAACAGCTCCAAATCAAACTTGTATTTTGGCAATTAGACTAAATATAAAATAAAGAAGAATATGAAAATACCTTCTGCCTTCTTAGCAACAGTAGTGGGATACTTGTCAGTTGTCAAAGAAACATCTGCTTTGCTAGAAAAGAGCTTTGCAAGGCGTAGTTCTGTAATTGTCATTTGTTCCTGAGCTGCAATCTCAAATTCAACTATAGGCCTGTTTGGGTACCGTTTCTGTGTGGTGAGGAAAAGAGAATGATAAACATTTGAGAAAGTAGCCCAAACTTAACAACAAGCATCTGTACCACAGAAAAATTGCGCAAGACCACGAGAATTTATATATAAGAACTTCAAGTGAAAACATTTTCTAGATATTACATGTTTGTTAATTTTAAGAGAAAGTGTCAAAAAACTCAAAAAGGAGCATCACCAACTTCGGATAAATCCTATTCTTGGATATAGTATAGTTCTTCACTACAGAAATTTATTTTATAAAATTTAAATGAATATTACTGAAGATATATTTATGTGCAATAACCATGCAGATTTGCATACAAAAATATCATTCAAATATGCAGCCTAAATCACATTCTCTGAATCATTTTTATGTCCAAACTCAACCATTAGAAGCCTTGATACACCACCAATAAAGAGTCACCACTTTCCCTTATAATAAATTTCACCCTTTTTCGATATCAAACAATGTATGTCATTTCTGGAAAAGAAAAGAAACAAGCAACTAAATTGCATCATAAAAGTGAGATTTTTGAAGAGTAAGGGCAACATGTCGTATTCTAATAATGATATGAGAAAAACCTTAACTACCTTTAGTCACACCAAACAAGTGAAAACACTTCCTCCTTTCCTGGATCACCCTTTCTTCCCACTTATATCTACACTTGAAATGCCCAGCAATCTTACCTAATAAGTCAAGCCTTACCAATTAAAACCAAAAGTTCATGACCAAAAGAAAAAACAGAACTAAACCCCAAAGTTTAATTGCCCAAGTTCTGGTGAAACAATTACTTAGATTACTGAGTATGGTACCTTCTATAGGCTAAAAGAGTACTCTTTGATGGAGTAAAAAGATTCTCCGATAAACTCTCAACTTATTGTTCCCAGAACAAAAGCCCCATATTTTTTGCCTTTTTAGGGGTAAAAAAACAAAGGTCATCAAAGGGAATAGCACTGCACCCACATAAACAGTAAATAAACTATATAAAAACACTGAAAAAAGACAAAAGAGGGCAGTGGTGGAAAGGAAAAAGTGGATATTTCCAACTTGAAACATAAATTTAAAATTCAACTTACCTTCAATTCAGCAAGTACTTCATCAGTGCTTCTCCCAGATGCACATATGAGAAATACAAATCCAAACTTCAGCCTGTATAGAGCATTCCATTGAGAAAGTTCCTGCAAAGGCCAAATGGACTAACTTTAGTAAATAGCAATTATTTAAGAACTGTAATGATAACACTTATCCACCCACCTCTGCAGGCAATAGAAAGAAGCCCTAATTTTGTTGATGGAGGAAGGACTTTTCCACAAAAATTAATAATTAATTTTTCTCCTAATTAACTGAATAAATCTGCAGATCAGATGATAATTTGCCAAATTGTTTTTCTCATTATGTAAAAGTGAGATAAGCTGAAATATTTAATTCAGCCACACTAATTTCCAACAGCTTTTCTATCTTTTTTGGCCCCATATTTAAATTCTCTTTTAACACTTCTGATAGCAAAGACCAGTTCATATGTATTTCAAACTACGAGAGACAACCGCTAAAGTCACTTCCAGTTTTTCTATGATAGCAGCTAGCAACCTGTAAGCTAGAACCAGTAGCAGTTGCTAAAGCAGTTGACTGCTCTCCCTTGCTCCACCTGTAAAAGAAATGTTATATAAATTATTATTGCTGGTATTTGAACAATTGGAGGGGGATCAACAAATTTCCGATTAGTGACTTCATCTATATTACTAATGTAACCCACTTAACGGTGGTCTTTCTGATAGTGATTTATACATGCAGAAAATCTTTTTCGTTTGATAAACAAATAAACATCATAAGAAAAGAAGATCAGGGAAGCCAAAAACAGTTTAATCCCTTTAACAGACAGTATAAAAAAGGAAACCAGATGGGAAAAGCAAAATAAAAGAACACAAATTAAGCAGTTACTGAACTGAGCACTGGTTTCAGAGCGTTGACTTGAAGAATGGGATTCTCCAATCTGAGGATGAGCCGAGAATGCTTCCAACCAACCATTTACATCAACCTGCACAGTATTTTGATACCAAGCTCAATTATTGGAACAATAGAGAGAGAGAGAAGGAAGAAAAACAAACCAAGGCCATTAAAAGAAACACAGTAAGAATGACCTTATTGAACCAGATTTGTCGGGCAGCAGAAATGGCGTCTTGCAAGGAAGAAAATGGAGACGCCAAAGCCATTTCCCTAGCGAATCTGGTGCTTCCGCAGCATGCAAAGAAATCATTCTCCCCCAAATTCAGTTCCATTTCTGAAAGATCGGAAAGGAATTGCTAATTTTTTTTTTTTTTTTCAGATGACGGGAATTGCTAATGTCCGTCCGAAAGGATAAACGAAGAAGCAACTGAGTGAAGAAAAAGGCATCGGCGCTTGCAGTTCTATTGGATTTCTCATTGTCCGCAAACCAACGTGGGTCCCACCATTATGCATTTTGCATTTATTTCATGTAACGATCGGAATTTTCAATAATAATTAAAAAAAAAAGCATTAACATTTATATTTTATACACATGTTATCTCACTTTTTTTCCCTTTTTTTCTTGTCGTTATCCTTACCTTAAAGATAAAAGCTTCTATTGTTTTCGTTTTTTCATTACACTTAATGATTTAATATTAAAAATTAATTTTTATATATATTATTTAAATAAAAAATTATATATAATTAATTATCAAATAATATCAACAAATATAAATAAATTTTATATAATCAATTATCAATGATTAATATGTTTATAATCAATTATTACATTACTATATTTGTTGATAGAGATGTTTGTTTGTATTTTTAGAATATTATAATAATTAATTATAGATAATAATTTCAATTAAATTAAAATTTATTTTGAATAATTTTTATTCTAATTGGGATTATAAAAA
This sequence comes from Saraca asoca, assembly GCA_026873985.1. Classification (NCBI taxonomy): domain Eukaryota; kingdom Viridiplantae; phylum Streptophyta; class Magnoliopsida; order Fabales; family Fabaceae; genus Saraca; species Saraca asoca. The sequence goes on from JANHAO010002507.1 coordinate 22,744, forward strand.
AAGAAAAATATTAAGAATTATACTTATATTATTTTCATTTTTCTTTCCCTTTATTTTCTCATAAGGACAAAACCCTCGTTCCTCTTTTCCCATCTCTCTTTATTGTACATCTATACTAAAAAGTGAATTTACTATACATATTTAAATTATTAAATAATGTTATCAAATATAATATAGATTTTATATAATCAATTAGTTAAAAATTAATTATTAATAATCAATTATGTTTATAGTCAATTAAAATAACTTTTATTGTAGTTCCAAATATAAAAAGAGAAACTTTAAGATTTGTATCGATATTAACATCATTTTTCTTTTTTTCTTTTTTGTCTTTATTATCTTTATCTTAATATTGACAACAAAAACACCACTTTTCTCTCTTTCTTCATAGTCGTTTTTAGTAATTTAATATTAAAAAGTATTATAAATATTATATTCATTTATATGTCAATAGAATCATTTTGACTTATCTATAAGTTATTATGATTTATTCTAATTGAATTTATCTCTAATTTTCTTTTGGAACTTGGAGCCTTCTTTATACATGATTGTAATAAGGATTCTACATAATTGTGAATAAAAGAAAACTCATTTCATTTTATTTTGATCTTTTCATCTATCTATTTAATATTCTTGCTTTACTTTTACAACATATTATCAGTATGAAATTATTTCATTTTGAATTTTTGGATTCAAGTAAAAGAAGGAAATTTCTTTAAATTCATCATTCTAAAATATAATTTATATGTTATATTCTATCATCTACTCTTGGTGTATCATTTGTTGTTTTTGTTTATCTACAATTTGTGCCAAATTATTTTTTGCAAAAGGAAACAAATAATAAATCTAATGCACTATGTTTTAGTTAAATAAAAGCACTTTCCAATTCTTTATTGACTTTTACATGGATTTCCTTGTATAATTACCCGTTAGTCTTGTAAATTTGGTAAAAAGATGTAATACATGACATTTTTTATTTGCCAACTTGTTCATTTCTTGATGCTAAGTTCCCATCTACATGACACATCATAATTTTGTAGGAGGATTTTGCATATATAAAATTTTATGTTCATAATCAAAATTTTGATCACGTCTATCCGATCCGTTATTAACTTATGATTAGATTTTTTTATCTCTATTTTTAATACTATTATGCATGATGTAAACTATTTTTTTTCTTATTGTAATTAGCAACTTCATTTTTTCTCATTTTATAAAACAATATCGTTCTTTCTTATATCTTATTTTTATTACTATTGAATATTCATTGCTTTTAATATTATATATTTTCTTCTTTTTCCACTCCATTTTGTTAATCTCTATAAGATGAATATATTATCTATTTTTTCATATCTCAAATATGCTTCTAAAGTAGCAAAACCAAAAAAATAAACCTAAAAATATTTTGAATACTGTCATGGCATGAGAGGGTCCTAAGTCACATTTGTGATGCCAAAGGATCGTGGTGATGACTAATTCCTATGGCCAAAAACCCTACTATGAACTCTGCCACTGACAGCATGTGACCCATCACTATATGAAGTAGGTCATACAGCTCTCTGGCTCTAAGTTGTGCTAGAACATGCATATTTGCATAGGTAAGCTCGAATTTGATTGCCTCTGCATGGCAAAATGATGTGAATAATGACGTTAGTGTATGAGAAATCAAGGGTATGTCAATGATAGTAAGCCTACCTCAACTCTCTGTGATCTAGACATCAATGACCAAGCTCAACTACTGCTCAATGTTTAACAGTCCATTGGTGTTCCAATTACCAACACATTGAATGGTAGTTCTTGCAATTGGGCACCTAATTAGTTCCCAAATCAATGCTACAGTGATCATGATCCTCTTATGGAACGTTACAAGTTGTTTAAGAGCTTTTGCAGTCGGTGTAGAAGTACCTTATAGACTCCACATAATACGTTTCAAAACAAGCCATGAACTGAAGCCACTATTGATACTCTAACAATTGTAATACCTGATGTGTATGGTAGAACTCATAGCTATTTGGGCTGATATACTTGCTCAATAATGCACTCCTAGCCCCTGTGATCTACTTAAATCTTTCAATTGCATATGCATCCAAGAACAAGGTGGGATTATAATCTCTTAGTGGTTGCTCTTTGGCCATGGTGTTAAAGGTTTAGGGGAATTAGATTTTGATTTGGATGGGGCTTCACTAAGGTTTGCATTCTTTAAGAGAAAAGTCAGAGAGAATTGGAGAAGACTTTGAGAAGAGATTTGAGTAAATGAGAAAAAATGAAGGTGAAAGCCTTTTTATTTTATATTGCTTAATCTCAATCGATCGCTCAGGTGTTGACTCAAGCATTAACCACACCCTTTTTTTCAGCTTTTCCTTTCCTCATTCCTCTTTCCACATCTAAAGGTAGAATTGTCCTTATCTTTCATTTCACTTATTTCTAAAGGTAACTTCGTTCTTTCTATTGCACTTGCCATTTTAAGTCTATCATTATCATCCTCCTCTTTCTTGAATAGGGTTCATATCATCTTCAAATTCTTTCTTCGAATGGGGGTATATTTGTCATTAACACTTATTATCTATTCAAGGTTAAAAGCATCCTTGTCCCAACTTTTCTTGTATGGGGGTAAATTCATCTTGATTGGTCTTCCACTCATTCAAGTTTAAAATCTTCATTATTGACCTTTCTTCCATCATAGGCAATTTCTTCATTACCATTTGAGCAATTTTGTCATTATCATTTTTTCCATTCAAGGACACTTTCATCATTACATAATCTCTTCCTTCCGTTCTGTCAAGTCCTAAAATTAAAAAATAAATAAATTGAATTACAAAAAATCGGATCTTGCCCTTTAGATCATTGGGTCTGTTAACGTCGGATTTTGGTTCGTATGGAGGGTTCCAAAATCTGGCCAACGGGATGAGTTCAGGGAACCTATACTGCTTCTGAAGTGTTAGAGGAGTCGGTCCAGGAGGAAGAAGGAATGGGAGGCGTAGTGTTTTTAACGTGGTTCAGCTAAATTCGGGCGGCACCAGACCCTACGTCCACGGTGGAGATTTTATTAATACGTTGAGAAATGTTTTCAGCAGGGTTTCTACTTACAGAGTTTGACCTCTTTTTTCCTTTCTACCCTCTTCTAACTATGCAATCCTATTTATAGAAGAAGGAGGAGTTACATGCATTAATTACAAGCTATAGTTGTGTTACATCAAAATATAAATGAGAAAGACAATAAAAAAGCTACAATTCAGCTACTACAGAATGTAGGCTGCAGGGTGGGCCCCTCTGGTCGGCTGTAGACTTGGGTCTATCACTTGGCGCTACTTTACCATGCGAGGTGCTCATTATCCCGAGCGAGGACTCCTGGCTTGGGATCGTCATGAGAACAATTGTAACGAGTGCAGTGCTACTATAGCGAGATAGGGGGCTGCTTATCAAGTTGTCCTTCATGGTTTTCTCATTGCATTACTGTCTTGCGAGGAGCGAAGTGAGGCTTACTCTGTGGGATGGCATCGGGACGGCTTCACTGTGCCACTTTCTGACAGAGGGCAGAGCGAAGCTTGCTAGGCGCCTTTGGCGAGGTGGGGGATCAGACCTCGGGTCTGCCGCGATCACTTAAGGTCAATTTTTACCTATAACATAAGCCCCCTAACTCTTGGTTTGCTTTACGGACCAGGAGTTATAAGTTTTTGAGGCTTGATTCGTATCTTCAGTCAGTATCCTCCCTTGATCGAAGTGTCATATCAGATGTCTTTCCATTTTGCGTTAGGCCATGCTTTCTTCTGTTTGCCATTTTTGGTTGTTGGCATGGCGTTGTCGCTCGTTTCGGGCCGTTGGATGAAGATCAGGTCAGATACATTCTGGATTCTTCAAAGGGCCGAGCGGGTCTTTTTATAGCTGGGGACATTCTCTCTTTTACCTCAGAGAAGTTCCATGGAGGAGACTGAAGAGTCCCTTGTGTTTTGGTGTCTTGGCTTTTAGCGAAGCTTGTTGAGGCATGAATGGCCTGTTGCAGGGTGCTGGGAGGCATGGATAGCCTATTGCATGTGGCACTGTCATAGGATCTGCCTGGCAGGCTCCTGGGGGATCTTATGCTGATCCTAGGCCACTTCCTCCGATCATCGCTTGTGGTGCTGTTACCTAGCCAGCTGGTTTCTACAACCTTTTGATTTGCTCTAGGTCTGGGTCTGGCTCAAGGGGATGCACTGGAGGAAAATAAGCAGGGGTAGCTTGGAAGTCGCTGTCTTTCCTACAAGCGTGAGCTCGATGACCGGCCTTCTACTCTTCTTGCAGGAATGGTTATGCCAGGTCATTGAGCTTCTTGCTGTTGTTTCTGCACTTCTTCTTTTGATGTAATTTTGCCTTGCTTGGATAAGGTCTTTTTGTATGAGCCTTCTTTTTCTTTGAATGTTGTATCGAATGCTTTGTGCATCATTACACGTAAATTTTTGATGATAAATAAAACACTCTTTGGCCAATCGGCTGCTCTTATTCAATCTGTTATGAATGAGAGTGAGGTCGCATGCAAGCTACGACTGACGAAAAATCTAGTGTGTAAACCATGATTCTCTGGCAGTATGCTGACTATGAATGTGTTGCATGAGAGTTGCAACTAGTTCATTATGGCATTCTTGCTATGTGGTGACCTGGCCGTCCATTGTTTAGTTCAAAAATGCTATCGGGGTAAGCTCGTGTGCCGTCTCACCCTTGGCTGTGGGGTAGACTCTGGGCAGTCTGACCCTCGATTGCAAGGTAGGCTCTGGAGTTGTCTTGCCCCAGATAGGTTTTTATTTTTGTTAAGATGACGGCTTGTCGCATAGTGAGGTCACACATAGCGAGCCTATTATTTCACGATCGAGGGATCGCCTTTCATGAAATGTGGCTCACTTCAGATGTATCGACGGGGTAGGCCTTGAGCTCTGACCTACGATTGAATCTTTACAACAGATGTATCGATGGGGTAGGCCTTGTGCTCTGACCCCCGGATGAATCCTTGCAATGACAAAGTGAATTTCACAGAATGCAGTTTGCTCCGAATGTATCAATGGGGTAAACCTTGCGCTTTGACCCCCGGATGAATCTTTCTAATGGATGTATCGACGGGGTAGGCCTTGTGCTTTGACCCTTGGATGAATCCTTACAATAATGAAGTGAGAACTCTTTATCTGGAGAATGCTCGGCTAATCGAAAGTTCACATTGATTCAACATAACACAATTGATATGACTAATCACCATTGATAACAAACAAATGTTACAGGATCAAAATATGGTTCTAATGGAGGGCCTAAGCTCTTGGGTGAAAACTCGCTGAGCCTGCTGAGCACGCTCCCTTAACGGTGTTATCACGTAATCCTGTAGTCAGCATCTTATGATGAGGTCTTCAATGGCATCTTTCAGTGCTTGACACTCTGAGGTAGTGTGTCCAGCCTTATTGTGGTAAGCGCACAACCTATTTGGATCTCTGGGCTTGGCAGTGGCTCTCATCGGTTTGGGCCTTCCAAAGTCCTCATATTCTTTTTTACGATGAAAATTCTATCCTGCGTGTTTGATAGGATGCTGTAGGTTTCGAAGCGGCCTTCGGGTCATTGAGGCTTCACCTTCTTAGCAAGGCAAGGAGTAGGGTCATTATGACTCTTGCTGCCCCTCCTTTTGCTCATGGCAGGACCATTGGGGCCTGCCCTATGCTTGGGTTCCTCCATTCTGAAGGTTTCTTCCCATCTTATTTGTTTAGTAGCTCGCTCGTAGAATTCAGCGAGGTCTCGAGC
>JANHAO010002508.1:0-28472 GCA_026873985.1 Saraca asoca
GGTGCCATCCAAATATTATCAAAAGACAAAAGAATCATTAAAAGATGCTAGTGGTGTTGATATGAAAATCAATTACAAATTAGAAAATGCTTATGTTTGTAATAAAGGAATTTGTTTCAAAAATACATTTATCCTAATCAAAAACTTAAATGAATCAATAATTTTAGGAACACCATTTTTAACTCAAATTTATCCTTTTAAGATAACCCATGAAGGAATTCATCCTTTAGAATTCAAAAATATAACATTCAATTTTTCAAAACCTCATATCTCAAAAGATGTTAATATTATTCAAGAAAAGGAGATTTATACAATAAATATGCTTAAAAAAAGGAAAGATTTATTTATAACCTTCTAGATTGTTATATGTGAAATCTGGAATATCCTTAATAGGCTGGCAAGTGGCTCGAGCATAGCAAGAATTCAGCTCGCAGAATGCTCAGAGCGCCAAGTTCCAGCTTGCATCGCTAGCAACCTCCTTTGCTCGAGCTCACCCTAGCGAGAACGAGCTCGACCTCACTACCTCAAAGACAGCAGCTCCCCCAGACCGAAGAATCTAGCCCACGAGATCCGACTAGCAGCCTAGGAGCTTATTAAGTAGAAGATCAACATATATATTACCTAGCAGACACATGGGGCCCATTTGTAGAAGACAATCTGCTGGAGCCGACTTACAGAATTTTAGTCTGTTCATCCTGCCTTATACATTAAGTGTTTGAAATAATAGATTTACTGTATGTAAAATTACAATTGTAATCTCCCCTCCTATATAAATAAAAGGAAAGAGATGAACGTTAGAGAAGACTGAAGCCAACATACTGAAACTTTATAAAAATACTTTCAGATCAATACATTATCGTGGACATAGGGTCCAGTTCTATTCAAATTTGGCTGAACCACGTTAAAAGCTCTGCGCCCTTTGCTGCTCTTCCTTTTCTTCTCGTCTTCTGTATTCATTTACTATATTGGAACCAGATTTTAGCTTGAGATCCTAAAAGAATCCTTCATTGCCTGGAGTTTGGCCTAGAACCAAAATCCACAGTCAACATTTTGGCACCATCTGTGGGGATCTCATCTGTTCTCTAGTTCCTTTTCTATTGTAATGGCCAAGGAAAGAGCCACTAGAGCTTTAAATGCATTGTCTAACCCTCCAGAAGGTTATGTGTCTACGATAGACTCTTTCACTACTCCCGTCATTGGCATAACCATTGGCTTACCCCTAGCCAGTTTTGTTCAACCTTCTGTCATTGCCTATGGCACCGATGGAGCACAGATTGGCTCCAGCTCCAGCAAAGACTGGAAAACATGATGGGAGAGCTGACTAGAGCAGTCACGATGCTAGCACAAAGTGCACAGAAATAGGCTAAAGTTGCTACATCCATGAATGTTCACTAGCAGCAACAAGTTGGACGTTAGGGCAATGCCAATCAGGAAAATTCTCCAGCTCGCTACTCATAAGAGCAAACTCCAAGTTGCAGCTCTTGCAACCATGAAGACTAAAGAATCCAACAATCTTCTAGCCAACAATCTAAGGCGCGAGACCCATTGGTTAAAGAGTTATTCCAAAAAATGATTCGATTAGAAGAATGCCTTCGAGCTCTGAATGATTGAGCTCTCTACGAAGAAAAGCTGCCACTCTTTGAGGAAATCAAAGCTCATGCCCTCCCCTTCAAGCTCAAGGTCCCTGTGATTCCATTGTACAATGGGAACTCTGATCGATACGACTATCTGGATGCATTCAACATTCAGATGGACTTGCAAACAGTCGATTCTCTAGTCAAGTGTCAAATTTTCCTAACTATGCTAGGAGGTATACCTCAAACTTGGTTCAGAAGCCTCTCAGCTCATTTGATTTACAACTGGGAAGATTTCCAACGAAAATTCATTAGCTAGTACTGAGCATTGAAGAGATAGCTCGTGTCTCCCTGCCATCTCACCATGATCTTTCAACGCAAGCGTAAGTCACTAAAGGATTACATTGCTAGGTTCAGGCTAGAAGCCAATTCAGCAGAGAATCCATCTGAAGAAACCATGCTGGTAATGATCTCCACGAGACTCTGCAAAGATGGAAAGCTGTACAAAAGCCTATACAAGTCCCCGGTAAAGGATCTCATTGAGTTTTATGAACAGGCTGCTAAATAGATCAAATGGGAAAAGAGTTTTAGCTCGAGAAAGTCTAATAGGAACGATGAGAAAGCTGGGTCCTCCCATAGTACGAAGAGAGGCAATGTAGATAAGGGGGATCACTCTGCTGAGTGAACTGCGAAGAAGTCCAAAAGGCCCAGAGGGGAATGACCTCAGCATCCAGACCATGATGAGTAATACAACATCTTATCAGACTCTCAGGATAAGATCTTCATGACAGAAAGGGATAAAAGGACTTCAGGAGACCTACTCCCATACGAATCCCTTATAAGTAGAAAAATAAGCAGGAGTTCGATGCCTATCACAATGAAGTCGGACATGGCACCTCAAACTGTCGAGAGCTCAAGGTCGCAATTGAAGACCTGATCAGAAGAGGCCATCTAAGAGAATATGTTATATGACCTATAGAGTAGTGATCTTAGCATTCCAGCAAGATGCCGACTAAGAGTCGGGCTCGGTTAGAATTATACATTGACAATGTATCTTAAAAGTCAAGAGATACTGTAAATACTTTCTTTTATCCCTATTGAAAGCTGTTTGCCGATTGGCTTGGTGTTATTGTCTCTATCTCTTTCTCTAACTGCTTCTTGCTAGTAAATGTTTGCACTCCCTGTAGCTCGCATGCGGTTGAACTCTTTAAAATCTCTCAATTGACTCTATGCTAACCGTGACCTCTGGTGCAGTTGAGGCCCCTAGAGCTCATTCCGGAGATGAATTGATGAAATTGCCAACATAGCTATGTGCTCGCTGAGGCATCGAGGCTCATCCTGGAGTAATTGCTAACGTAGCTGCGTGCTCACTGAGGCATCGAGGCTCATCCTGAAATAATTGTCAGCATAGTTGCGTGCTCATGAGGCACCGGGGCTCATCCTAGAATAATTGCCAGCATAGCTACGTGCTCACTGAGGTGCCAGGGCTCATCCCGAAACACTTGCCAACATAGCTGCGTGCTCACTGAGGCACCGGGGCTCATTTTGGAATAATTGCCAACGTAGCTACATGCTTACTGAGGCTTTGAGGCTCATCTTGGAACAATTGCCAGCATAGTTGCGTGCTCGTTAAAGTGCTGGGGGTCATCCTGGAACGATTACCAGTGTAGCTGCATGCTTACTAAGGCGTGGAGATGCTAAAAACATACTCACAATACCAGCATAGCTGCGGGCTCGTTGAGGAGTGGAGATGCTAAAAATAAACTCACATTACCAGCATAGTTACACGCTCACTGGGTGTGAAGGCGCTCTTAAACACTCAATACCAGCATAGTTGTATGCTCACTGAAGCGCAACAATTGACTTGCTTATTTGCCTAAGGCAACAAGATTACCGTGATTCGTAGCTCACATGCGACCAAATGTTTGCAGCTCTCATGCGACTTTCTATTGGATCAATTCTTATGCAATTTCCTTATATAATATATATTTATCTACAAGACGTTTCACTCATGCTTATTGCTCACAAGGGAGTTTGGCCGATTGGCTATTTGAGTACCTCATCACGAACTACAAGAGTTTGCATTATTGTCTACAGGATGCAGAAAGCTAAGAACAACGCACCGAAATCGCAAAAGAATATTTTATTCATTAAAAAGCCTGAATGAGTTAAAATTACATCAGAAAACTCAAAACACAGATAAAAAAGAGTCAAGATACAAGTTAGAGGAAGGTTACAACTAGCTCCTTTTGGAAGAAAGATTACCACACAAGGGGAAAGCTCCCACCAATTAGAGGGCCAGCCACTAAAAGGTGAACCCTTGCTTGACTCTCACCAGTCGGAGAGGGAACGAGCATAGCTACTCCTTATTCTTCTTAGCAACAGCTCTTCTTCTGATTTATAAAGAGAGTAGCTCAAGAAGTGACAGGAGCCTGGCCGACAGCACAAAAATCTCATGGCTAATCTAAGATCCGTATGAGATCACCCCATATTACCAAAGAAGTTATGTCTTTGAAGCTTCTTATACAATAAGCCATACACACCACGGTAGAAAGACAACATGCCAGAAGTAAAGGAGGCTTATTTGGGATATTCATGGTTTGCTCAATAAAGGAGCAAAAGAGATTTCTCTTACCTTAAATAGAGCTAAGCTTGGTCTCACCGAAGGGTTTGGATAAATCTCCCAACCACCTTCATTAATTGCCTTAGAAAAGAATGAGGCTGACTCACCAATGATTATGAGGCACATACTATGAGAAGTATAGCCTAGAATAGATGAAATGATCGATTCAGTGAAGACTTTGATTGGATGGAATTTTGAAGATGAACGATCCCCCAGCAAATTTCAACTCTCAGCTCGCTTCTCTCAGCCCGCGAAGCAAGCTGAGAGTTAGGGGCTTATGTTATATGTGAAATCTAGAATATCCTTAATAGGTTGGCAAGTGGCCCGAGTGCAGCAAGAATTTAGCTCACAGGATGCTTAGAGTACCAAGTTCTAGCTTGCATCGCTAGCAACCTCCTCTGCTCGAGCTCGCCCTAGCAAGAACGAGCTCGACCTCACTACCTCGAAGACAGCAGCTCCTCCAAACCGAAAAATCTTGCCTGCGAGGTCCAACCAGCAGCATGAAAACTTGTTAAGCAGAAGATCAGCATATGTATTGCCTAGCAAATATATGGGGCCCATTTGTAGAAGACAATTTATAGGAGCCAACTTATAGGATTTTAGTCTGTCCATCCTGTTTTATACATTAAATATTTGATGTAATAGATTTATTACATGTAAAATTACAATTGTCACCTCCTCTCCTCTATAAATAGAAGGAAGGAGATTAACGTTAGAGAGGACCAAAGCCAATATACTGAAACTCTGTAAAAATACTTTTAGATCAATACATTACTATAGATGTAGAGTCTGGTTCTATCCGAATTTGGCTGAACCACGTTAAAAGCTCTGTGCCCTTTACTGTTCTTCCTTTTTTTCACGCCTTATGTATTCATTTACTACCTTGGAACCAGATTTCAGCTTAAGATCCCAAAAGAATCCTTCGTTGGCTGGAGTTTAGCCCAAAACCAAAATTCACCATCAACAAAGATAAAGTTTGTCATATGAGAATAGAAAAGAAATTAAAAGACCCTCAAATTCAAGAAAAAAATTGAGAAGATTAAAAATCTCTTTGAAAAGGAAGTTTGTGCAGAAATATCAAATGCCTTCTGGAATAGAAAACAACATTTCAAACATTTAAAAATATTTTTCAATATAATCAAAAGAAATGGTTTGGTAGTTTCTCAAAAGAAAATAAAATTATTCCAAAAAAAAGTGAGATTTTTAGGTCATGATATTCATCAAAGAACAATAACCCCCAATAGTAGAGCTATAAAATTTGCAGATAAATTTTCAAATGAAATCAAAGATAAAAAAATAACTTTAAAGATTCTTAGGATATTTAAATTATATGTCAAGTTTCATCCCAAATTATAGCCATATTACAAAACCACTTTTTTGAAGACTCAAAATAATCTTCCAACTTAGAATCAAGAACTAGCTGAGATAGTCAAAAGATTAAAGTCAATAGTTTTCCAACTCCTTTGCCTAGGAATTCCAAATCCTCAAGCCTTCATGATAGTAGAAATTGATGCCTTAGAAATAGGATACGGTGGGATCCTTAAGCAAAGACTAGAGGAGTCAAAAGTTAAACAAGTAGGTAGATACTACTTTGGATGCTAGATCGAATCTTAACAAAAATATTCTACTATCAAAAAGAAATTTTAGCTATAGTATTATGCATTACAAAATTTCAAGATGATTTAATAAATAATTTTTTTTTACTAAGAATAAATTACAAAGCTGCTAAAGATGTCCTATATAAGGATGTCAAGAACTTGGTTTCAAAACAAATTTTTGTTAGATGGCAAGCAATACTTTCTTGTTTTGATTTTGATATCGAGTTCAATAAAGGAAGTGAAAACTCTCTTCCAGACTTTTTAACAAGAGAATTTCTTCAAGGATCAAAATAAATTTTGAAGCATCATCTTCTTCAAGTCAAGGTTATTCTTAAAACACTTTGTCTTTAAGAATTATGTCTTCATTTTCTTATTCAATATTTCCAGAAGACTTTCCTCAAGAACTTAAAAAGAGAATTTATTCAGAAGCCCAACAGTTAGCCCAGGAAAGGCAAGAGTTTATCTTTAAATTTTTGTCTTTAAAACTTCCCGTCCCTGGATTAGAAATTTCCTTGGATCATGAATACCTATCTCTATAAAAAATGGTGCCATGCTCAAAATTTCAACCTGAATGTCAAAATATAGACCCTAAATATCCAATATGTCCTTGTTAGCTTATGTATTTATTCCCATGAGTCAATATAGATTTAGACATCTTTAAAGGTGTCTGTGTTACTCAAAATAATCAATCTGTAATAATAACCCCTCAAACACTCTTGGATTATGGTCACCTCAAATATGTCTTTTTCTCAAACCCTCATCAAGCTTAACGCTTCGGAAGAAAAATAAGATATTGCATTTTTCATGCCTACTCCAAACCCACTTCAAAAAGATCTCATGTTCAACTACAAATAGACAGTATACCTCTTGAATGGACTCCATTAAGAAGATTAATTCCTACTCAACATCAAATACAAGTCATCACATACCTTCATAAAATACCTTATTTGGCTCAAAAATAAAGATATCGAGGCTTATGCCTAAGAACTATTAGACAACAAATTATATCAGCAAGAGCAATCAAATTAGCTTGGAAACAATTTTATCCACCAGCTTAGGCTCCAAGGATTCTGGGAGCTGATGATATTCTACAAATTACATCATGGGATTATTACATTCCCCTTGTACCTCCAAGATATTTTGATTCAAGAGATTCAAGAATCGAAACAGGCAAATATCTTCAGGAACTCAAACAACATAATAATGAGCTATTTCAACAAAGTACCAGTAATTCTGAAGATTCTTAAGACAACTCAGATGAGAATTAAATTTTCAAAATTTCCTAACAAAAATTGGGACCAGCCTTATCAAAAATAGAATTCAAGAATTTGAATAAGTCTGGATATCAAACAAAATCAATAAAATTTGAAGTCCGCAAAGCAAATTTAAGAATGCCTTGAAGTCCAAAGATTCTTCAACAAATTAAAGAGAAGTTTGAAGTCTGGATGCTTTTCAATACTATAAATAGATGTAATATCAATATGCATGGCACGACCTTACTTCCCACTTATAAGACTTGTAATCTTTTCCAATATACTCTTTGTAACCTTTCCCTTCCCTCAAAGTTTTCTCTCAAAAGTTTTGTAAATCTCATCAATTATCAATAAAATCTTGTAATTAAATTCTCTTTCTTAGTCTGCCTCTATTGTTCAATTACTATTTACATCATGGTTTTCATTACTGTGAAACTTGAAATCTTATGTGATATTATCCAATACTTGCATAACACCCTCTATACTTTGAATTAACCTTATGACTTTAATTTAAAATTAAAGACATATGATAATTACTTTAATTGTGTCTTTTTTATTATTCAATACAATGTTATTTTAGTTTACATAGTTACTTACTCTTATACAAGTCATATTTCATGACCATGCAAGCATTAAAGGATATGAAGTCAAACTTTGAGCTTTCAAATCATTATTTTAGTTAATAGAGTTTGAGGAAATAAGGAAGGACCTAATTGAAGAAAATTAAATCTGTTAGCAACTAAATTAAAAATAAAAATTAAATAAGAACTAAATTAAAAAAAATTATATATGTAAGGAACTAAAATAATGATTTAGCCACAAATTTATCTTCAAAATCATTTTAGTAAGTAAATTCAATTTGACAACTAAAATTAAATTTAAATTTAAATTCTTAAGATTTTATCTTTATCATATCAATTTAGATTTATAATCAAAATTCAAATATTATTTATTACATGAGAAGATGTATGATGAAAATAAAGTTGAGATAGCCATTGCTCCTTTTATATTTTTTCTCAATAAGCAATATATGTAATATTAAGATTTTAATTTTCAAACAAAGTTATATTTTGTGTTAATTTCTCTTTTTTCCATATTCCTCTTATTAATCTTAATACTTTCTATTTTACACTTTCAACTAACTATCATTATAATGAACTTCCCAAAAAAATCATAAATATATTTGTGATTTTAGTAGCTTCACTAGCACATTATTTTATTACATAAGTTATAATGTGGTTAATTTTAGTAATATAGGTATAATTTACTCTTCATATGTATCCTAATATGATTATACATATTTGAGTTCATGTGTGAAGTATAAACTGTATAGTATTCAACATTATTAATTTTAGCATTTTAATATCTAGGTTACCAAAAAAGATTAAAAAAATAAATTTGACATAATTATAGCCTTTTATATTAAATAATATACTTTTCTTGTAACTCAATTTACATTTACATGGGAACAAATCTAGTTAGTACATATAATATATAACTTTTTTATTAAAAATAATTAAAAACAATAAAATTCTTTTTTTTTTTTACTTTAAAAACCTAATTTCTAGAATTAATATTTTCTAATACATATATGTATATATCACACAACCAGATAATAATTTCATTCCCTAATATAGGCTTATTATAGAATTAAACTAAATTAATGGGAAATGTAATCCAAGGGAAAGTCTAATTCCAAGTGGAGACTTATTGAGATTGAAATTAGTTAAAGGGAAATATTTTAGGAAGTAGGTGTGATTGAATTAGGAAAATAGTAGGAAGTATTTATATTTATATATACTTTCTTATGTAACTCTTTTCAATACCTTTACAGCTTTACTTTGATTACAAAAAATTGTCTTTGGAGAAGAAAATGGATTACACTTGTTCAAATGAAGCATAAGAGTTTACTAGCTTTGTTGAGTTTGGCAAGCTTCGAGGATGCTAATAGTTTTCAAAATTTATCTCCTTTTAAAGATTACTAAACTTAATTCTCAAAAATTTGAGAAGAATGAGTCAAATTCCATAATCTCAAAATAAAAGAAAAAGGCTTCAAAGAAGATCAAATTATTTGATCATGAGTTAATCATAAGTTTTGATCAGACTAAAACTCACATAAATGATGGAGTTCTAGGTTTAGCAAAAAAAAAGTCTGATTTTAAAGGCAAGTCTGTAACATTTGACGGCCAAGAAGTGATCAAAGTTTGAAAATGGAGAAAAAGTCTGATTCCAGATGCAAATATGAAACTCTGTTGGATGATAATGTTGAATAATGAGTTTATGAAAAAAGAGAAATCATTTAAGAAATAGAAAAAGAATTATTCAAAGGGTTTTTGGGCCAGTTATTGATGCCTCCAAGACAATTGAAGATTCAAGATTTCTTATACGATACGGAATTGCAGGAATTACAAACAAAAGGTTCCATAATATTGCCAATGAGTGGGCCTCTCTTTAAATTGCAAACATAGATTCAACAAAATGAAATATGCATAGATCTTTGTATATGCTAAAAATTTATTGGAAAGACATTGCTAAGGTTCATGAATTCAAAGTAGATGATATAGTGTAAGTGTGGTGTTTTTGGGTTCGTGGGCCTTTAAACTCAGCTCTTGCCAAAGTTAGTTGAATAATTGGAGTTTACAAGTCTTTAATTTTTATATTGTTATGAGATTAGGCATTGATTATGTTCTATTATATGACCTTTTAATTTTAAATTGTAATTTTATTAATTTGGCTCAATAGGGAAGGATGTATTGATATCATAACCTTATTAGAATTGATATATATATATATATGATTATATATATATATATATGATTGTAATGTTAGAGTCCAAAATATATCTAAAACTATAGTGTTAATAGTAGTGTTTGAGTCCTCAATTACTTATAATTTTTAAAATTTTACAATTTTAGTGTTAATTACGATTTACAACTCTTTAATCTAGAGATAATTGTGGAATGTAAATATGTTTTAAATTATAATACTTACAATTTGACATATTATAATTTAAGATTATATTACTTATAATAATATTAAAATATATATTTTAACTAGTGCCCTACTAACTTTCGGATCCTAGCTCCCCTATTAATTGGGGCTAATGAATTTGCAGTACAATTATAAGTGTGGTCATTCTAGGTTGGACAAAAATTACACCTTGCTATTGTAAAACTTAATTCCAGGTTTGATTGTAAAATACCATGTTCTCATGTCATCACATCATGTAATGCAACAACACATGACTACACTCTTTATATGGATGACATGTAATAGAAGACTATCTCTAGGGTGTCCACTAACTTTGCTTTAATTGGTTTATAGAATACTGGTCTGATGTCTACAGATCTATCTTGTTAGTCGATTCATCAAAGCTTTGAAAGAAGAGTCATTTAATTTCCTAATGCATATGCAATGAAATGGATTTGGTGGAGCTATCAGTATATGCTTTGAAGCACAACCTTTATAAGCAAACTGGCCATAATTGTTATAATTGCCTAGGAAGTGCTTCCATCAAAGCTAATTGATTTAGTTGTGCATTTTCCATTTAATTATGTATACATGTCATATGTAGTGTAATTTATGTTTTCCTCTATTGTATTTGGTGTGTGATGTATTACTTTTCTTATGAGCATCTAATTACATAATTACAAAAAAGGTAATAGCCATAAAGATAGAAGACAAACAAAATAACCAAACCACAAGTCATCATCATAAACATGAGAACACAAATAAGGTAAATAAATTCTGAAGTACATGTCAACTACAATAATACAAAAACCTAACCTAGTCTATGTTAAACTCAGAAGTACAAGATGTTGTCAATTCAACAATAGCTTGATTAGATTCATTGCTTGTTGGGTTTAGTTCAAGGTTAGGTGTGAGTTCTGGCTATATCAACAATTGCATACATAAATCCTTTAGTTTTTAACCTTTGTTTGTAAACTTCTTTACCCCTTGTATCAATGGTGAAAGGAAGTGGTATTGTTGGAAAGATTTTTCAAATGATATATGATCCAAGAAACTTTAACTTTGTGCTATGAAGGAAAAGTTTTATATTTTGCCCATATTGAAATCTTCTATCTGTATTTCATACTTAACCCAAGTATCATAGACAACAAGATTTCTACCGTTTAAAGCAACATAAAAAAATCCTTTGATGATTTGGATCCATTCTAAAGATGTTGAGAGGAAACGCTATGTGTGCAGTTGATTGTGGTTTTAAATGACATTTAAATAGGCTTGGCTAACCTTGACCACACCTCTGATGAGGTCATTATGCAACCAAACTCCTATTCATATAGGTATGGTTATATTCAATACGTCATTTTACTAAGAATAACAATTATAGATTTGTTGTAAAAAAATCATTGTCTATTAACTTCATTTTCTTGCATTAGCATTTTACAACTCAATTCTCTATATCATTATAAAATTAAACAAATGGAAGCCATTTGTAACCTAAATAATTTTGTGTTTTCATGCATTTTTACATTTAGCAATAGGTGCCTCTAATTTGGCCACATAGATCCACCTGTCCTAATTCTTTTGTTAAGCATTATGATTGATTTCCAAGTGCTTTGATATGCTTGACCACCAAACAATTATGTCTTCATAGGGTTAGCTTGAATACTTGAGTGGTATCATAGAACAAGTGACAAATCTTACAATTAACACATAACACATGATCGTTCTTACAATTGAAAATTGAAGACATGCAAAATAATACTTTTTTTATAATATTCAAGGAGCATTTCTATGAACTTTATCTAACTTGATAAACAAATATGAAAACTTTCTTGCAACATGATAAGGGAAACAAGAAATAAGTTATTTTATTTTTAAATTTTGCATTATAATGATCCAAAGAAAAGGGAGAGATTTTATGAAGGATAGGCTTTGAATGACCTTGCCTTAGGCCTAAGCGAGGTGAGACATGGGCTTGGCTTCATTGTGGCCTATAACGAGGACGATTTGTGTGTAGAACAAAAAATGAAAAATATAATGATGGCTGAAAGTAAAATAAATTGGGAAGTGTAGTATTAAAAAAAAAAAGTTTGAAAAACAAAGGTATTTTGATCAAATTTTCAGTGTATATATCTAACCAATTAAAATTAACTTAACATGTGAAAAAAATAATTAGAAGTAATTGATTTAAAAAGAAAAACGATTCTTAACTATGAAACACAAGGGTGATTAGGTGTAGCAATATCCATTATTTAGAACTCTTTTTTCTTTTAGTTATAAGCATAGTTAATTTTCAATCACAGTTGTCAAAAATATTTAGTGAAAACCTTAAAAAAGAAAGCTAAATTTATAAGAAGATTTGATTGTTAAAAGCAAAAAATGTGATGAAGTGATAGTTTTAGTGAGTATTGAAATTCAAAAGTCCAAGAGGGCAACAACGCTAAGTGGTAATAGTAAAGTGATGATATTGACAATAGTGACCATTAAAATGAATAGCAAATACTATGTGTTTCTTGAAATGCTAAAAGGCATGGATTGGGGCAAAAGGAGGGGAAATGGTAGAAGACACCTTAAAAATCTTGATATATTTATATTTATGCATAATAATTTTAAAGTATTCCCCTAAAAAATTTAAAAATTGCATATACTTCATAAAATCCTAACTATTTTCCCATCTAAATTTAAAAATCTTGTTTTTTCCCTTTGATATGGGGTGGAACCAAAATATGACTTTGGTTATAATGAAATCATTAATGATTTGATCTTTAAATCGATTCATGACCTAAATTTTAGAGGAAGAACAACAAGAAAATATGATTTTAACTTGGAAACCATCTATAGACTAAATTGGAGGAAGACTAGCAAGAAAATTAGTTGTAAAGGCTTTAATAATTAGCTTTCTTTGGTTTTTAAGTTGCAATTAATTGATCAATAGATGAAAATATACTAATATGTTGTGATTTTGATAGAGTTTGAAAGCCATAAGTAGTTAAGAGATCTAAAAATTAAACTAATGGTTTATATTTGATCTAATTTTTCAAAAATTATAGATGTTTTTTTTTTATCTATTTTTAATAATAGCATTTTCATGTAATCTTGATTTTATGATACAGACGAGTTGGTTAGAATGGTTAAACCTTTTTAGTCTATCTTTATCCAAATCATAAAAATACATTCATTGTTGAGAACATGAAAACATAAGATATAATGTCAATAATGTAAGTTGATTTTGTTATTATATTGCAATAAATAATTTTGACTATTTCTTTCTTGTATTGCATCTCTTTTATCTTTATCCTATCTCTTTTTCTCACCAAAATCCTTCTTCTTCTTCTTCCTCACTATTGCACCTTCAGGCATCTAATCTGATAATGACAGAGCCAAGACCCAAAGATTAGTAAGGCACTAAAATATATAATTAAAAAATAAAAATTATATAACATTTTATAATTAATATATAATTTTAAATTTTAATATATATATGTCAAAAATACATTCATCGTTGAGAACATGAAAATATAAGATATAATGTCATTAATGTAAGTTGATTTTCTTATTATATTGCAATAAATAATTTTGACTATTTCTTTCTTGTATTGTATCTCTTCTATCTTCATCCTGTCTCTTTTTCTCACCAAATTCCTTCTTCTTCTTCTTCTTCCTCACTATTGCACCTTCAGGCATCTAATCTGATAGTGACAGAGCCAAGACCCAAAGATTAGTAGGGCACTAAAATACATAATTAAAAAATAAAAATTATATAACATTTTATAATTAATATATAATTTTAAATTTTAATGTATACATGTCAAAAATACATTCATCATCGAGAACCTAAAAACATAAGATATAATGTCATTAATATAAGTTGATTTTCTTATTATATTGTAATAAATAATTTTGACTATTTCTTTCTTGTATTTCATTTCTTCTATCTTCATCCTATCTCTTTTTCTCACCAAATTCCTCCTCCTCCTTCTTCCTCACTATTGCACCTTCAGGCATCTAATCTGATAGTGACAGAGCCAAGACCTAAAGATTAGTAAGGCACTAAAATACATAATTAAAAAATAAAAATTATATAACATTTTATAATTAATATATAATTTTAAAATTTAATATATATCTGCCAAATTGTAAGTATTATAATGTTTTAAAAAATAAAAAAGCATTATACAATTGTCCATGACGTAATTTCATATTTTGAAATCATCATGTAATCAATTTATTATTAATTATGTTAAATATATATTTTTTCAATAATGTAACTAGGTATTTATTTATTGATACATCTCCTATTCAATTACATAATTGATTCTTTACAATCTTAATTAAAAATAATGTTCTTACCACAGTTGTTGCAGCTGCTCGTAAAATTAAGGCTAAACAATCATTAAGAATTCTTGAATTTTAGTTAGAAAGAATGAAAAACCACAAAATTAATCTTATTATGTCCCATTAGTTTTGAATGTATTTATTATATATGTTATTTTAGTTAATATTTTTTCTATGACTATAACAAAATAAAGGGACTAAAAAATATAAAACCAAACTCAATTAAGAATAGGGAAGCCTTACTACTTATGGTTGAGTTAGCAGTGGCGGACCCAGGATCCTGGGCCAGTGGGGGCTGGCCCAGGTCCAAACTAGAAAAATTTAGAATTTAATTTCAAAGTTTTTATTTTTTTTCATTAAGGCTCATTTTTAAAGACTTTTTTCAATTTAGTTCCTGTCGAATTTTCAATTTAATCCTTCTATTAATTTTTTTTTAATATTATAATTTTTTTTTGAAAAAATTAAGTGGGGGCTTGAGCCCCACTAGACCCAACGTGAGTCCGCCCCCCTGTGAGTTAGGGCTTCAATTTAATAATTAAAGAAATAATTAATATGGTTTAATATTTCAGTTAGTAAAATTTGAAACTCACTGAAGTATTTTAGTTAACTTATAGAATAGTATGTGAATTTTAAAAAGTTCAGTGGGGACATAAGCTCACATTGAAATACATATAATTTTGCCACTATAATTTGATGTCAAATTCACAAGCTTTGAGGGATTGAACGGCGAGAGAAAATTCCCTTAAGCCCATCTAGTCATATACAGCTCATGATGAAAAGATAAATTTATCCTCTCACAATTAAATAAAATGTTTCAATAAGATATTATTATCCTATCCTATGTGTAATGCCTGGATAGTATATGGTTATATTGTCATGTCCTTCTTATCAAATTCACGGAACACACCCTAAATGTATTTGAATTAAACATATTCTCTTTTAAATAGCTTTGATTTTGTACCCAAAAAAAAAAATATAAATTACCTTCTTTAACTTTGAGATAATTACATTTAACTTTACAAATTATTAACTATTGCAATCAATCCCTTCAATTTTGAGATAATTACATTTAATATCAAATATTTTTTTGTAAGCGATTTGATGGAATAAATATATTTGATTTGATGTGAAACTTTATAAAAAAATCAAACATAATGGGAAGTCTTATAACTCAAATTTTGAGAATGATCCAACTTATATATTATTTTTTTAATTTTTCTCGTTCTAGGGATATTTTAATCATTTTAACATGATTTACTTATTCTATGTGATTAGAAAAGTCTATTATCACAATTCTTATATTTTTATCTTTATATTAATATAATATTGTGCTTAGATTTTTTTCAAAATTATGAGAAAATATTTTATATGTATATAATTTATCATTTATATGAAATTAAATAGGGTTGATTATAACAATTAATAGTTTTTAAATATTAAATATAATTATCCAAAATTAAAGGGGAAAAATATATTATATTTAAATCTCTTGAAAATAATTACATTAATGTCATTAGAGGAGAAATGGATACAACTATTTTTTAAGTCTTTAAGTAGATTTTGTGTATTAATGTATATAAAATTGAGAATAATTTTACCAAAATAATTATAGAACGTATATGCAAATCTATATGATAATTCTCGAGTTTAATGTATGAAAGTGGTACTTACAGACTGAGTAGTGAGCACGGAACCACTATTTTATTGGCAATGCGATGTGACGTGAAGATATCACGCAATAATTAATAGCCAATAAATGTATAAACGAATAAAAGTCTCAACATAGGAATAAATAATAAAATAAAATAAATCAAAAAAAAAAAAAAAGGGAAAGAAAAAGACGAGGGACACTTATCTCCTCCGGAGCCAGAGAGAGGTGGTTGCCTTCGGAGCATCGCTGTTCAAATGGTCGCCAAAAAGAAGCTTCCTCTCTTCATTCCTGACGGACCCCAAAAAGCATACACTCAAAACAACCTACGAAGTCCTTTCTAAGTCCTCTCTTAGGGTTCTTTGACATCTCCTTCTCGGTATGACCGTATTTTCCCTTCGGTTTGGTCTTTCATTTGCCCTCTTTGGTGATTTTCACAGCTCGGTTCTGTGGAATTTAGTGTATTTGATGCTAATCTATGTGTAATTGGAATTCATATTTTTTCTTTTGCTAAAACAGCTGAATTTCAAGTTGGAGTTGAAGTTTATCTATGATAATGCAAAATTCTGAGCTTGATCCACAAGATCAGAGGTATCAAACGTGCTGTGTAATTTTCATCTCTCTTTCTCTCTCTCTCTCTCTCTCGCTCTTTGTTATCTATTTTCTGATTTTACTTTGTGTCTTTCCATTTTTGCTTGATTATTTTAACTTTTAATTTTGCTCTATATATATATGTGTATATATTGTTGATCGGTAAGGAACTAAGGATAGCAGCTGTCACTGTTTTTTTGGAAGTGCCTGTTTGTATAATTAGTTTCTCATGCTTTCAAGGGTGCATGATTGATAAAGGAATGTGATCAAACTATAATATATTAGTATGGGATCACTGGTTCTGTTATTTGTGTTGAAAGGTTTTGAACCCAGCACTACTATCTGGCTTGGTGAGGACAGTTTTACTTGATCAAGATAAAAATGTGTAAGACGTATGGTCAACATCAATTTTGAATGCTCTTCAGTAAAGAATAAAGTAGTATTCATTCTTGAATTTAATTGTAATTTTTAGACAGTCTCCAGATATATGTGTTGCTTAGATTTGAATATTAATTATTTTATGAATTTGAACATGTTAGGATTGCTTTGCTGCATTTGTTGGCTCTTGTCTTCCAGTTAATTATCTTATTGAATATTTTGTAGGAAGAGAAAGGGTGGGGAGTTTTCCTTTACTCAGGCAAACTATAGGATCCAAATTACCTGACTTTATTAATCCTGGGGCATCAAAGCTGGACTCACTACTTGTGTGGTTCCATGTTCTATGACTTTTAGGAGTTTTGTTTAAGATGCCAAAAATAAGTGAACCTTCTTTTTTCTTCCTTTTTGGGTAAAGCACACTATTAGATATACAATATTGAGTCAAATTTAAGAGTTTTCCATATAGTTGGAGTTGTATTTATGTGTGCACGTGCACACACACCGACACCGACACCGACACCGACACCCATGCATATATTGTTTGGGTACTGGATTTTTCTTTGAGCCATATTAATTGGGTGGATGATTCTCTAATAAGGAAAACTTCCAGCATGGAGGATTCCACTGCAATGACTATTGAATTCCTACGGGCAAGGTTGCTTTCTGAAAGGTCCGTCTCAAGAAGCGCCAGACAGAGAGCTGATGAACTGGCAAAAAGAGTATGATTTGATTAGATTTTCTGTTCATGAAATAAACCTTCTTTGATCTTTCTTGAAGTCCCTGTTTATGACTCTTTAAATTGGTTGTTAAATATGTCAATCAGGTAATGGAACTGGAGGAACAGCTGAAGGTAGTGACTCTTCAGAGGAAGATGGCTGAGAATGCAACTGTAGAAGTTCTTGCCATTTTGGATAGCCAAGGGATAAGTGATATGTCTGAAGAATTTGATTTTGCTTCAGACGAAGAAATTCCTTGTGAATCAGGAATAGGTGATGATTCCGCAGAAGATGGTGAGAGGTCTAGGAGAAGGAATGTCACAGATGAATTGTCTAGTTCTGATATGGATTCTTCATCAGTACCTGGTAAAAGCTTGTCATGGAAAGGTCGTGTTGATTTTCCACGTTCGCTTGAAAAGTACAAGGCTTCTAACGTAAGAAGAAGAAGCAATTTTTCATCCGTCAGTTCTTCCCCAAAACATCACCAGGGAAAATCGTGTCGCCAAATAAGACGTGAAGAAACCAGGTAATTATATAAATCTGTATTAAATGTGTACCTTGGTCTTTTCCTATATCAGATTCCATTAATAACAGATGTTTACAAGAAAGTTGATTATTAATATATAAGAATAGTACCATATATATGTATATATTTCTTTTCGATTTAACTTGGACCTTTCACCTTTCCATAGAATTTGAAAAGCTTTTGTCAACACGCTACCAAAATTTTGGGAGTAATAAGGAGATGAAGGCTCTTTGGGATTGTGCTGGGTTTGCAGTCATTTATTTGGTGGAACAAAATGCCAAAAGTTTTTAGACAACAGACTTGGTCTATCCATATCTGGTGGGATAGGATTTTGTTTATTACTTCTCTTTGGCTCGAAGCTATAGGGTTGCTGTGTTGAGTTGATCTTTGTTAACCTTCTGGCTGTTTCTTTTCCTTTTCAGAGGATTCCTTATATACCCCATTCTAATAATATTTTTGTTTTTGGTATGTCAAAGAAGGAATAGCACCAGATTGACACATTTGTACTGTTGAATTTGGTTTCAATCCTTTGCTCTACTCCAGAAAAATTATACACCATTGACTAATCATCTTGTATTGTACTTTTATGGATGTTCCCATCTAATGGATAAAGCTTGGTTTGTTGTTTAAATTTCATGGAATGAGTGATAGTGGAAAATTGTAAAGTTAGTAAGTGTTCTCTCTTGCATTTCTTCAAGAACTAAAGATTAATGCCAACTGAGTGACCCGCAGATCTATTTTTATTAGCATTAATCTAGACAACCAGAGATCATGAATGTATGAATCTAGACAACCAGAGATCATGAATGTGGTTGCCCAGAAAAATCTCTTCTGTTATAAATGATACATCATGTTTGAACTTTGAATGAGGTTATACATGTATTGCTGTATTAGTAGTCTTATATGATAATAAGAAAGTGAATGTATACCATTATATGATAAATCATTTAATATGTGAAATAAGTGAATACATAATGGTAATAAAAAAATCAATCATCAAAACTTCAAGGTCTATTATAAAAATCTGAGGGACAGTTATGATAAAAGTCAGTTACTCTTTAATAATATTTCTTTTTCTATAAAAAAAAAAAATTAAAGTCAGTTACTCTCGAGGCTTCACTTAATTAATTCTGCCCTAAGGTTAGGTAGTTCTTGTCATAGTATCAGACGTTAATTGGCTACATGATGGAGGAGAACTCACTCCTAAAAGCCAGGTTGTTAAGGGGAGAGCCCCTACCTACTTATGGGAGGTCCATGTCTCATCATGGCTTAACTTTCTCTAGTCCGCATTATTCAGAATATAGGAAAGGGAAAGGACCATGCTGTTTTCATCATCTCTGAAGCTTTAAATAGTAACATTATTGAACTTATCTAGGTCCATTTAATCCCCTAAATATGGAATATTAAACTATTAATGTTATAGTTAAATATTTCTGTTCATTAGGTCTAAACAGTGAATACTTTGAAACTTGTTACATTCTATTGTCATTTAAAATTAAAAATCATCAAGTGTATGTCTTGGCACATAATTAAGTAGTATCCCATGAATCTTCAACATGCTCTGTAGGTTTGTTGTACGTATTTTAACTCCAACATGGTATAAAACCAGCAAAGAGGCTTGTCTTTACTATATGTACTGCTATCTAGCTAAACTTATTTCCAAATTTTGGGGTTGTGTAGCAAAGTGGTCATTGATTCAACTTATAGGAATATTCTGGGCATTCAGAAATTTCCAAAATCTTGCTAACATGGTTTGCTATGGTGTGATAATGACTTAGCGTAGAACGCAGGAATAAACTTGAATTTTAAGCTTTTTCTACTGAATGAATTTATTATGTATGTGAAATGAAATGCAGTATAACTCTTTCAGTGCTTAAATTCACAAGTTTTAATTGTGGCATAACTGCTAGGATGGACAAACTAGTTATGGTTGAGCTTGGGTCTTTAATTTTGTATATCAGTTTGGTTTGGCTGGTTACCTTTGAAGCATGGGCACTAACATGGACATGGGAAACAATACAGACACAAACAAGTAGACACTTAAAAGTTCACAAACACAGGACATGCCAGCATATACATATATATTAAAACATATTAGGCTTAAATACACTTTTAGTCCTTCAATTTTGCTGAAAGTTATAATTTTGTCCTCCTAGTTTTAATTTGAACAATGTTACCCTCTACCTTTGTCCAAGGTTACAATCAGCTCCTCGTCCATATGTTGTTTAAGAGAAGACAGAATTTGCTGAATGGACTGATAACTGTATGTTTTCTATAATTTTGAAATTGGTTCCTTAAATTGTAGCAGCTAGCATTATGTAATGGAGGCTTATTGATGATTAGGGTTCTTGGATTTTGTGGTCACTCATTTGCAACTCACATGATAGACTGTTGTTTCCTAACTCTTCCCATTTTGACTATGGCTACATAAGCAGATCATGTGTCACATAGATGCCATGCCAATTAAATAGGGGTTCACTCAGCAAACATGGTCTTCTTTTAAAAGGCAAATGGATGAAATTAAAACTTTGTTCAAATTAAAACTACGGGGATGGAATTAAAACTTACAGCAAAACCGGAGGACTAAAAATGTAATTAAGCCAACATTTTATTTATAAGTATAAAACATTAAGAAAAATTTGAAAATGTGCCTCTAACATTTTCAATATTTGAACATGGTAGAGGGTATATAAGGGTCACACATTAATTATATTTTTAAGAATTTTGTTCATTGATGTTTGATGCTATCAGACTTATTGCATGGCTCCTTTTTTGAAACTCTTATGCCTCATAGCTTATTACTTATTGGGACATTGTCACTAGTTCTTCAGGAATTATATTGACTAGATAATCTCTTAAAGTGTCGAATACTTTAGATTGTGTTAGATATGGTTGTTGATTATGGGAGTTGTGGTTATGATTATTGGGATTATATGATCATAATTTGATACTGTAATTAGCTAATGTTTAGGGATTGTGATTAGACTATAATTATGTTTTTCCTTCTGTAAAATGGTATAAGGCTGAGATGTTTTCTCTCAAGCCATTTAAGCCATTCATGTCAATTTCGGTTGAATTATCTCTTTTCTCACTAAACTCTTTTATCACTCTCCCCTGTGAGATTTAAGATAAAGGATAGAAGAGAACCCTCTGCACATATCTCTTATGTTTCAGTTTTTTTAACTGCTGTCACCACTTGTTTAAATTTTTGGTCAAGTGGTAGGTTTTTTGCTTTTTGGGACATTTTATGTTGTAATCTTTGCCCTTGTGATGTTTTGTAATAGAATCTTATAGGAAATGAGGGATTTAAACTAAAAATGCTTTTAAATTTGATTAACTCAGTAAGATTTGAGAATATATACATTTCAATCTAAGTTTTCGTCTCTTGTGATAAATTTCTTGATGTCATTTTTATTTGAGACCTCCTTAGAAAGAGAATCTGTAGGAGAGTCATTTATGTTTTATGAAACATGAGAAACTGGAGAAGGAATAATGGGAATTTATATGTGAGAAGCTGCTGAAGGAATAATGAGAATTAAGTATTTTTTAGCTTCTCAGATGGAGTGCTATTGAATATCCCTTTATATAGTCTGGTCATATTCTGCTCCACGATCTGTATGGATGCAGGCTAGAACATAGTCATATTTGCCTTCCTCATTAAACCTACCTCATTACTTAGTAGTTGTGTTTTCCCAGATCTGTAGTGAAGGAGTCCAAGGATGATCCCATCCAGATTAAGTCCAAAGAAAATGAAGCTGTATGCTTATCTGAAGGATTTCCAAATTTCTCAAATGATGGGTCTAACATTCTGAGAAAAGATTCTACAATCCAGGGAGAGGATGAATCAGAAGGGAAGCTAGGCAATAATGATCATGGCATAGATGAATATGGAAGAGAGAAGGACATGGAAAAGGCACTTGAGCACCAGGCCCAACTCATTGGACGGTATGAAGCAATGGAGAAGGCTCAAAGAGAATGGGAAGAGAAATTTCGAGAGAACAACAACAGTACACCGGTATGCTTCACCAAAAATTAATTAAAAAAAAATTTTCTACAAGATTCTTGCTGTTAGGTTGTTCATATAATTTTGGTTTGAATGCCTGAATTCTGCTTTCATTTTCTGCATTTAGTCTGTTGTAGTTTTCAAGAAATTGTTTCTTTCATTAGACACATGGCAGAAGAGTTTGTTTGAATCTTACCTAGACATGTCATCTTACCATTGCAGTTTTCAAGTGTGTTTGCTATATTCTGTATGTTTTGTGCTGCAATTCTCCTTGTGGTCAAGGGTGGCATTGGAACTGAAGGATTTTTTAACTCTGCTTACTAATTTATTGAGCCTTTAAGAAAGCAACATATGGCGAACGTGCATTAGGAAAAGTTTGATTTGCATGAAAAAACTCTTCAGTTTAGTACTGCTTGAGGACATGGTGTAAAATGGAAGTGGTAGAGTTGGTGGTTGACAACATATATAGATAAAAGAGCTCATCACTTGTGCAAAAATCCTGTTAATAGGTAAAATCTTGTATGGAAAATTTAGAAGGTGGCCTTGACATGTTGAACCTAGTAGAAGGCAGCATATGAATGAAAGTGTACAAAAGGAGCCAGAACCTCTTATATGATGCTGAACCTTAATAATTTAGTATGGTTGTAAAATTGTCAACTTAATTTAAATGGTGAAGGAATCAGTATAGGATTTTATGATTTTCATGAATAATGTGGAAGATTGTTTGATATGCAGCTGTTTCAGGAGTCACAACACATTATGCAGAAAACCCAATTGTTGAATATTTATATATACTGATTTTCAGAAACCGAACTTGCTGACTTTCTTTAGGTAGATGCCTTGTATGTTTTTGTTTTGAGGATATCTTGTCCTTTATTTTCCTTTTATATACAAAAAAATAGAAAGAAATATTTATGTAAGATTGTCTAGGGATATGGTTGTTGAATATAGGAGATACTGTTCTAAATATTGGAGATTAAATGCTCATAATTAGGGATTGTAATTGGCTGAGTTTTTAGGAATTGTTAATAGTCTTGTAATTATGTTTTTCCTTCTATAAAATAGCACAAGGCTGAGAGCCTGAGACATTTTCTCTCAAGCCATTCACATCAATTCTCTGGTTTCAACTGCATTGTCTCCTTCTCTAGACTCTCTTCTCACTTCCTCTTTGAAATTCAATATGGTATCAGAGAAATATCATCCACCTTGAGGCTTCTTGGTGTATCATGCTTCTGGCAAACTCAAAAGAGATTGAGTTGCCATTGTTATCAGTTTGTGTTTTCTTTATAAAAAATCTCGTCCAACTTCTTCCTTTCCAGCAAGCTTCTTGCTGCTGTGCCTTCTTTGTTCATTGTGCTGTGTGTTTTCAAGCACCCTTCGTCTCAGCAAGTCTCCGTGGTGACCATATAAGGCAAACAGCGGTGGGTCTGACCAAAGCTCCGGTGAAGGATAAAAAAAGATCTGATCCTTCTTTGTGTGGCTCTGACTTTAGCACCAATGGGTGACTAGAGCTGTTATCCATCAAGGTCTATTTGATGACGATGTCTGAATGTTCAGTGGAGATCAATTGTGGTCAGGGCTCTGGTGATGGTGAGGGTTTGACACAGATCTGTTTTTGCTGTTTTTTGTTCAATCCTTGGTGTTTTAGAATGATGCTGGAAAATCTGAGTCCAAATTCAGACTCGACTGACAGACATTGTCCTGCATCTTCTCTGGCAAGGTACTAATTCAAGAGCGACCCGCCTTTTTTGTGCTTGTGGTTTCATTTTTGCTTTTATGCTCAAAAGGTGTCTGGCGATTTGCTAATCCATGAGTTTCTAAAGCTGTTTCAGAAAGAAAGAGAGAAGAAAAGGGAAAGAAAAGAAAAAAAGAAGAAAGGGTTGTGAGTTGTTTGTTGGATGGTGATGTGTGGTGGAGTTTACATGTGTTTTAGTGTGGTTGCTGATGTAGTGATGTGTTACTGCAATGAGTAATATTAAGAAAGTTACTTATTGGATGATAAAAGGATGGATAGAACCAGAGGTGTCTTAATTTTGTGTTCTAACCTTTGTTAAGAGGGAGAGATAGAGAAGATATTATTATGAAGCTGTGCTCTATAATGAGCCAAACATGTGTATTCGTAATGAAGATGTGTACAAGAGAGAGAGTTCTAATAGGACTTTAATAGGTCTAGACTTATCATTTATATTAACCTACATAGGCTTATCACTTATTCTACATAGGCTTATCACTTCAACTAACCTATTCACTATTAACCTTTATGTTTTATCAGCCGAAGTATCATTGCAACTTTCTCATTTTTGTCATGTGTCAATTCTCTCAAGCTTTTATGCTTTTTGGCGCCGATGGTCATTCTGGCAGCTGTCACATTGCCAAGTGTCACTTGCAGCATTTTTATTTCAACTGAAGGGGTTGGTGAAGAGCAGCTTAGAGGTAGCTAGCTAAAAACTTCTGTATGTTGTGTCAACCCAAGATGGTTTTGTGGATCCTGTGTTTAGGGGGAATGCTAACCTTTTGCTGCTCATTGCTAGTCTTTTGAAGATTAATTCATGTTTTCATGTTCAATTTTAATTTTTAATTAATTCCAAGCTTAAGCTTATGCCTAGATAAGCTTCAGCTTGAGAGGAGTGTTGAATGTGTAAGATTGTGTGGAGATATGATTGTTGCATATAGGAGATATGGTTATGGGTATTGGGGATTATATCCTCATAATTTGGGATTGTAACTAGCCTTGTAAATATGTTTTTCCTTCTATAAATAGCACAAGGCTGAGAAATTTTCTTTCAAGCCTTTAACATCAAGGATATCTTGCCCTTTTATTTTCCTTTTATATATAAAAAATGGAAAGCAATGCCCTTTAATAGTGGAAAATACCCAAAGCACAACTTGCTGAACTAATAAAGCCAGTAATCAGTACATAGGATAAGAATGCATAAAATTAAGATCCATAAGCTTTGGCCAACTAATAGCAGATGATAGAGTGTTGAATAAGTTTCATTCATAAAGATATTAGAGCTGATCTCTCTCTCTGGCTTGGTTTAAATGAGGTTTATGAGCAGGTCTCATCTTATAATCCATAAGTGCATAGGATAGGAATGCATAAAATTAAGATCCATAAGCTTTGGCCAACAAATGGTGTGTGATAGAGTGTTGAATAAGTTGCATTCGGAAACAATTAAGAGGATATTTAGAGCTGATCTGTCTCTGACCTGGTTTAAATGATGTTTATGAGCAGGTCCCATCTTATAATCTTGATGGACTGAAGGAATCGTAAGAGGTGAGATGAGTTTTATTTCTGACCTAAAAGTTTTCGATAATATGCCTTATTGGCAAGAAGGAGAATAGAGAGAGCTAACAATGTTTATAAGCAGGTCCCATCTTATAATCTTGATGGACTGAAGGAATCATGAGAGGTGAGATAAGTTTTATTTCTGAACAGGAAAGTTTTGGATAATATGCCTTATTGGCTGTAAGGTTTTCTTAGAAGATGACTGAACACAATGACTGAATACAAAAGACTTAACCCTACTCTATGTATATAGAGGCTATAAGACACATAAAGACTTTTGTACCCTTTGATCTAATTACTTCTAACAAAGGTGAACAGAGAGCTATGTTGTGGGGTGGGAATGTGAGACTTTTATTTTTGGTTTAAGATTCAAATTTTCAGATAGGATTTGCAGAAATCCTAAATATGCATGGGTATTAATTTTCTATTAAATGTGAGAAAAATTACTTTCTATCCCATCCATAATTTCTACATACTCATCTCAGAAAATCAAGTTGTTTACTACTTGTGCCACCATTGTTTCCATTATTGCAACAGCGCAACTGCCATCTTATTTATAATGTTAGCTTTTAGAAGAATTGATGGAATATGTAGAATCATTGGAGTATCAAACCAAAGATGGGTAGTCTCGCTCAACTAGATATCTAGTCACTTAGTTTAAGGCTCTTAGGAAATATTTTCAAGTGGGAACCTATGATTACTTGAACCAACTGTTTCCTTAGATGCACTGTCCAGGTGCTCTTTGCTGTTCACTGTGACTAGATCCCATGTTTAAAGTTGTTCAAGAGTTGGACACTTGGTGTGCAAGTGGCTCATACTTCCATTCATATAAAGGTCTGTCTTGATAACAAATCGAAGAGGAAGTCATTGCTTGGTGGGAGATTCTTATGGCAGGGAAAGTAATTCCTTCTCTACATTTGTAAAGAAGTGGTAGATTGCTGCATGGTGTGAGAATGTAAAGATGTGTAAAGTAATGCTTTCTATGGATGGGAGTATTGGTTCAATCATCAGTGAGGTATTTATAAGGAGAGGAAAGACATAACTGCATTATTGTGTTTAATGGTTGGTTCTTGAAACTTTCCAAAGTTCAAAGGCTTCTTGTGGTGGACTTATTGGTGAATTATGTTTTATCATATATAGCAAAGTTAAGTGGTAAAAAGAGAACCTTCAGTTAATGATCGTCTTGTAGGGAAAGTCCTCATGATGTTCTTGGGATCATCTTGTTGCCGTAAACGATTGTGTAACTGATGGTGGAGCTGTCTTTGCTGGTCAACTTAGGCAAGTCATGATGAAGTAAGCTGTCAAATGAGATTATACAAAGTCGAGGGATTTGAAGGGAAAAAGAGTTGATGCAGTTAATAAAGTACATATTTTTGAATTGAGTTCATCACAGTCAAGAAACTACGGCACATGCAAGGTAATGAATGAGATTGACATTATTTCTGGCTTAATGATGCTTCCATTATAGCTGCAAATAAGTCTCAGCTTTTATGTTTTTGTACCTCCTTATATGATGGAGATTTGAACCCCAATCAACAGTTATCATTGGGCTGGCCAAAGCAACAAAGTTGAATATTGGATGTTAAATATGGAATTATGTAAGAAGTTAAGTTATATAAGCATTGATCTAAGAAATGCATGTGGAGTTTGATAAGGCTTTCATTTTGAAGAAAGCAAAGTTTTCTGCCAAGCAGGGAGGTTGTTGCAGGGGGAAATCAAGCAGATTCTCAATTTTAGCCTCAAGCCTGTTGGAGGATTATTTGGACGCTTAGGAGTCCAGTTGGTACTTTCTGTTTCTTTCTTTCTTTTTTTTTTTTTTGAAATATCAATATTTTCTGGTTTATACCCTTTTCATATTATAGCCGATGGCTGTGATATGGTATTTTTTAGGAGGGAAGGAAGTGGGTTTGAAATCCTTGTTTGGATACCAAGAACCTGTCTACTAAGCTCTCTGCAGTTGGCACCATGAACAATGTTTAATTGGACTTCCATTGGCTGAGTTAAAGTATGTGATGAGAAAATAATTAGGGTTTAGGAAAGGGAAAAAGTAGAGAGAGCCTAAAGAGAGTTAGGAGGGAACACTGATATATTATAGAATCAATGAGATGTTTGAATTACATAAGACTTAACCCTAATGTTCTATTTGTATAGAGCTCCCAAGAAAGACTCTAGAACACTTAACTTTGGATGCACTACAAGCAAGCCCATAACATAACCTAATTGCTAATATTACTTTCTAATACTCCCTTCAAGGTAAAGCTTACAAAGCTTAAGCTTGTTATGTAAAATTTAACTCCAAAAAATAAAATGCAATAAAAATAACTATAAAAAAACTTGAACTTTAAATTCCATGAATGGCTTACAATAAACATAGCATGCCCACCTGAGCCAAAATACTCACAAACACCAAAAATAACACCAAAACCTTGGTAGATAAAACTTTTGGAAGACTTCAGGCAACTACCGCTAGTTGGTCCCTCGACCTTCTTTCAGTTGTTCTCTTCGGCATAAACGACACATCTTTCAGAAGTCTTCTGCTAGCTTCCCCTGAGTTGCTTCCTTGACTTATCCTAGTTGGTCTTCTAAATCACCAACACCCTTGATTGGAATTACACCAAAACAAAAAAAACTGCCAAAACAACGATGAACCAAATTGCTCCCAAACTATGCTAGTTGCAGCCAACCACTACAAATAAGGCACATTGCCTTACAACTTAAACACATTAGAGCAAGAAAAAGCGTACTTGAAAGCCAAAATAAAGCCGCTGGAATCCACAAAGTCTTCAGCCATAGTTCTCGCACAATGGCCAAACAATCCCATAACAACCAGTTTTAGCACATCTCAACACCTCAAATAGAGTCAGTTTTCAACAAACTTGAAATTAAAGATTTTGTGAATGGCTTGAGAGAAACCTCAGCCAGAAAACTTTTATTTATACTAAAAGATATAGTTAACAAATAAAACTCTAAT
>JANHAO010002509.1:0-28459 GCA_026873985.1 Saraca asoca
TACTAGTTTTGCATAAAATATGCTAAAATTACATGAATATTATAAATATTGCCCTTACTTTAAACTTTAACACTATCAGAACTTTCTTTTATATTTTTATTATTGCACAAATATCCTTATTTTTTTTTCTAAGAATTCATTGTACTTAGTTAAAAAATGATATAAATATCTATTGATCTTATAATTAGCCAGGAGGATAATGCACTGCTAGAAAGGCAAACAAATGTTGGCTTTTTTAGTGATTCAGATGTATTTGATATTGTTTTAAGGATTTTTTTTTTCTTTTAGTGTTCTAGAAATCGGTCGAATCTAAAATGTTGTTTGTGTATATTAAATAGTTTGCCACTTTTGTAATCACAAACAAATGTTAAAAAAATCATTTTTAGATATGTTCAATTTGAAATTTGAATCCTTTCATATTCTCTTTTGTCATGTATCTATCATATTAAAAAGAGATAGATACAAAATTTTTATGTGTACCTATCATATTAAAAAGAGATAGATACAAAATTTTTATGTGCACTAGATTTTAGAATTAGTTTTTATATCCAATTAAATTATAAAAACTCTTGTCTCTAGCTCTCTCTGCTACAACAAAAATATAATCAAAAGGAAAAGGAGAGGATATCTAAATCCAATTTTATCATTCCTTAAGAAAGATAATAACACCCTTATTAGTCATTGATGTTTTTAGGACTTTCTATTTTAATGTTATAGATTCAAATTGCATGAGTTTGATTAATTATATTTGACAGCAATTTGTAATACGAATTTAAATTATAAATTATAAAATACTCAATTACAGGTAAATCATTATCATATTTTTACTTATTAGATAATTATATAATTAGTATAATTATATTTATATTAATTATGAGAGAATATTATATTTATTTTAATTTAATAAAATTGTTACATTAATATTTCAAATTAACTACATTTATTATTTGAATTTTTTCATCTTTCTAAAAATATTTTCTTAATATATTAATACTCAAATGAATTTATTTATAAATTATTAGCTTATACCCTGTACAATACATGAGTTTAATTAATTTTATTTAATAATAATTTATAATATAAATTCAAATTATAAAATATGGTGTATTCAAACATAGATAAATCATCATCATATTTTTATTTATTGGATGATTATATGATTAGTACAATTATATTTTTGTTCATTTTAAATGAATACTATATTTCTTTTAATTTAATAAAATTGTTACATTAATATTTCACATTAGCTAGATTTATTATTTCAATTTTTTCATTTTTTTAAAAATATTTTCTTAATATATTAATACTTATATGAATTCATTTATAAATTATTTTGTTTAATAATTTAAATTAACTACTTCATGTAAAAAAATTTAATTATTTAATTAATAAGAATTCATGTATTGTAATAATTAATATATTATCTTTAATAAAATATACATTTTAAAAAATTTTTTATGAAGTTTCAAAAATATTTTAAATTAAAATTATAATGACCATTCAAAAGTGATAAAAATTTTAAAAAAGAAATTATGAATATCAAATTTAATATTTGATATTTAAAGATAATATGACAATTTAAAGAGTAAAATTTTTTAAATAAATATTATTTATCAAATTAAAATTAGATATTACTAATCATGATAAATATTTTATTTCTAAATAAATATAATTATTTCTTATACAAATTATCTAATATGGATAGAAAAGAAGATATTTTAAATTAAAAGAAGATTAAAAAATTTTAAAAGTTTTATCCACAATTCAAATTGGAATGAAAAAGAAAAAAAAGAAAAAGAAAATGAAAAATTCATCTCACTCTCTATTTGATAGTAAATGGAAGGCATTTGTTTCATGGTGAAAATTTTCACTGCTGCACGGTGAGATTTAAATAAAAATAAGTGTTATGATTATTATAATATTAAAAAAATTATTAATTATTTTTGTTAAAAAATTTTAAAAAAAATGAAGAGACTAATATAATTCCACTCAAAATTCAATTACATACCCCAATATTTCCTAGCGATCACGTAGGCTTTGCACAGTTGGCCGAGGATTGCCATTGCATGTGTTTTTTTATGGGAAGTACATGCATATACTATTTTCTTTTTTCTTTCATGATTTTTATTTTATATACAAATTTCCCCTCATGTTTCGGCCATCAAAGACCTGAATTTTATAAATTAAAATATTTAAAAGATAGAGATAGATCTGAAAGTCAGAAAATTCTTGTGTGCTGTCCATGATACTTCCCACAACATTCTTGGCCTTAACCTCCACTCGTTCACTCTCTTCTTTACAAGAAAAAAATATACATATAAAATAACCAAAATGAAGAGATATTAGACAATTATGCTGCCATTTTATATGTAAAGACAGTAAAGCATTTTATTCAAAGTGGTGGAAATGGAATGGATTCAAAGTCATGCACTTCCTTCAGACGAAAAGAGATGAGAATTTTGATTTAGAATCTTTATAAAATAATAATAATGGACATTATTTCCACATGGTGAGTGTATATTTACGTTTGTAGAGTCCATTTATTTTATTTCTACATTTTTCATAAGATATCTCATTTATTTATCTACAAGTAAAGAGTTTTCATATAATTTATATATTATATGATTAATAAAATAATATATATTATCATAATATCAGATGAAAATAATTTTTTTAGAATAATAGATATTATTTATTGTTATAATCTTCGTATATAATATTAAATAAATAAAATATTTTTATTATCTTAATTTTTTGTAATTATAAATATTAATAAATAATATTATTTTTATAAATTTATTTTCCATAAAAAAAAAACAAAGGAGATGACTCATTCCTCATTTTTCACGCTGAAAGTTATGGTCAACTTGTTAGGTTTGCTGATTCCAATTATGGTCATTATTTGACAATTTTGATTATTTTTTTTCTTTCCTAATGCATTCTAATTTTACTCATATTATACCAAAGAGGTGAGATGATTTGAGTTCAATTTCCTACTGTATATGGATTGGTGCCATTTTGTGGCAATTCTATGCTCAAAGACAAAGAAAATCCAATTTATGTAAGGAAAAAAATTCAGTTTTTTTTTATCTTAATTCAGAGATGTAATCAAATTGGATAAATAATCTAAATGCAAAATTTTTTTCCTACACCTTGGTAAAGTATTGTGCAACTTAATCAAATCCCAACCTCAAGTGTTTTAGTTTCAATAAATTCCGTTTTTCTGTTTTTTTAGGATTTAGACTTGTATCATGAAATAAAATTTTAAATTCATTTATATAAATTTTTTAAGTTCGACATAAATTAATCTAGTTGAACTGATTCAGGGAAGAAATTATTGATAAAATTTATAAATTTTTAACTATCATATAAAAAAAATTTAAATTAAATAATTATTTATTTAAATTTAGTATTTTTTGTCAAAAGAGGAAAAAAAAGGACAAGACCTCATGTGTTTTTTAGTTTCAATAATCTCAAATCAAGATTTTTAGGAAAAAAAATCTCAACCTAAGATTAAATCTAATTTCTTCTAAATTGGATTTAATTTTGCCCAACACTAAAAACAAAAAAAAAAATAAAAAATCAAGAAGTTACCGCCCTCACGAAGAAAACGATTCCATTTTCAGCATAGTTTTGCTCAATCGGCTCACAACCCTGAAACCCATTTCCCTAAAAAAAATAAATAAAGGCTTTTCTTTTCCAAGTGGGGCCCATCCCTGTAAATCCACATTACTATACAGTAAACACAGTGCCAATGGCACACACATTGTGACATAACTTCCCTTTGAAGGCCAATCCTCTCTTTTCTCTTTCCATCGTTTCATTCTCTCTTCCTCCAGTGGCCAGTTTTTCTTACAAAGGCATTTTCCTTCTCTCTTTGGGATAACGCCAAAAAAGCTTTAAGGAAAAAAACTCCATTTTCCTTCTCTTTTCATCCATCCATCTCTCACTTTTACTTTACTGTTTCTCTCTCAGTTTGTGTGGAGGAAACAGAAAGAAAGCTCTTAATCTGAGTCCGTGATGATCAGAAAGTAAATTATCTTTTGAGTTATGGGTTCTTGCTCTTCCGTCCACCACAGAAACTCGCAGCCAGATATGAAGCTGGGAATTTCATTTGGGTCCAAAGCTGATAAACTTGTGATTCCGCCATCGCCAGTCAAGGAAAAACCCAGCAATGGCAACTTTCGGATCGATGATATTGCTCTTAAGTCTCAGTGGTCGCCGTCTCGGTCAAACACCAGCTTCAGGAACTATGGTATGGCCAAGTTCTGGGATTTACTTAATTTTTATAGGTTCATCTGTTGTTGTTTTTACTTTTTTTTTTTTTTTTTTTTTTGTATTGGTCTCCTGAAAGAGTTAACTTCGTTTTGATTAATCTCCTGATACAAAGGTTTCATTTTTAGTTATATATTTCTCGTCGGAAGTGAGACTTGAAGACTTGTATGATATATGCTTTGGAGTTTCATTTTACCTGGGATCTGAAATAATTGTGGGTCTTCAAGGATTTATTTTTTCTGTCAGAATTCGTGTTTGAAAAAGATTGAAATGTTTTTTCTTTTTCGATCTAATATTGCTTTGCTTATATTATGTTACTCACTGATACTGGTTTAGCAGTTTGTGTGGCTTATCACTATTTCATTCCTTTGCGCTTCCCCTTTTATGTCATTTGCTGGCCATCCTTTTTTTTCCTTTTTTTTTTTTTCAGATTTATCTGACCGATTGGCTTATACTTTTTTTTTTAATCAAATTATGGATATGCACAGAACCAATTTAATGTTATATCCGGTGTATTTTTCTCTCTTTCCAATAGCACCTATAATTATAATAAGCAAATTACTGGTATGGAGTCATAGATATTTATTTTATATTTGGTCTATATGAGAGGAAGGATGTTTGTTCTTTCTCTCTACTCTTTTGTTTTAAGGTTGAGTTTAGCTACTGGGGTATGGTGCATCTAAAATTGAAAGGGATAGTAAAGATACAGCCAATTTAATGTAATAAGCTTTAGTGCCAATTATATGTTTAATTGGGAAGATATCAACTGAGCGGGATGGATTGTTTTTTTTTTATCTAATTGTTTATTTGAAATGGGGTCCTATTTTACAAGGAGAATACATCCTCCTTTTTCCACGTCTCTCCTGTCTGATCATGTGACGTTTATTCTAGATGAAGGTGCTGCTAGAGTAATTTTCAATTATTAATGAGGAATTGATTATACAAGCAACATGCCTATAAAAAAGGGAAAACAAAGCTGCAAGTTTACTGTATGAGTTTGCTTTAACTTTTAAAAAGTGATGATCTTCTATCCCTGCTGGTTGTTTCGAATTGAAAGCCGCTAAGGCTACCTCACAACTTTCTACTTGAATTAAGGTTTGGGT
Organism: Saraca asoca; assembly: GCA_026873985.1. NCBI lineage: Eukaryota > Viridiplantae > Streptophyta > Magnoliopsida > Fabales > Fabaceae > Saraca > Saraca asoca. Next base: position 5,379 of record JANHAO010002509.1, read on the forward strand.
CTAACATTCATAGACAATATTTGTAGAGCAGAACTGTGTATTCGAATATGGATTTATGCCAATATTCGTTGAAATTGTGATATGCCCTTAGTGCCACTTAGAAGTTGTTTTGGAGGATGGCCTTCCCTCTTAACAGATATACTACTACCTGTGTTGACAGTCATCGCTGGCAGATGCTAATTAATGAATATGGTCCCAGGCGTCTGGAACTGTTAACTTTTCAGGACCAGTAGAACAGCACTATATTAGTGGCTATGCTTTCTGAATAGTAATGCCAATTGAGGATCATGTTAAGTTTGGTAGTCTACTTGGATGGATGGACCACAATGAGACAAGAGCATGAGAGAGTTGTTACTACGGAAGAAAGAAAGGCTTTTCTTAGGTGGAAGATTTTTTTAGTTGTACAGATCTTGTAGTACTAAAGATAAAGATAGATGAAGGTCAAATTTTGGTGGTGGTCCCTTTCCCTTTTGAATCTCCGAAGATTCTAGAGAAATTTGCAAGTAAAACAGTACTTGTGCAACAGATTGTTGTCAATTTTGGGTTTTTAAGCACCATATGTAGTATCTCTTTACAGGGCCTGTTTCAACTTACATACATCCTGAACTTATTCTAATGCTTTATGCTGGGCTATGTCTCTCAGGTGCACGAGAGTGGAAAATATTTAAAAAGTTATGCATATAAATTAATGATTCCCAGACATCGCCTATAATTTTATTTTGGTGCATCTATTTGCAGATTGTCTGAATCAAAGATGCTATATATGCTTTATTTTTTTCATTAAAAAACTTCACCTTAATGTAGGATGGTAAGATTATAATTGACTTAATGTCATGTAACTAACACAGTGACATAGATGCTTGTTCATTTGAGTGAAATAGATCTGTCAATGATAACTTTTCAGAACGATTAAATAACAGGCAGTTAATGTATGTCCTCCAACTTCCAGAACTAAAGGACTGAAGGGACTACTTCATCAGAGTTGATTACCAGTCAATGAGGGTGTTGTGTGGAATTAGGAGCCTAACTGGTCCAAATGTCATTTCACATTCTCTAGTAACATCACAGAATCCAAAGGCAGTACTGTCAGTTACATATGTTAGCTTGATCCCTTTGTATATAATCAGTTCTTGAGTGATTTTGCATCTGAGTTAGCTTTTCATATGTCATGGTTTTTGTATGGATGATTTTCAACTTGGATTTATTTTCAGTTACAGGTAGCAAAGAGGAAGCATTTTTCGATTCAAAGGCCTGGTTAGACTCAGATGGTGAAGATGATTTCTATAGTGTCAATGGTGGTAAGAATTTCTTTCCAGAGTGTTCTTCTTTTTCACTCTTCTGTCCGAGTACATCAATAAATTTACTTGGCCATTTTAGAAGGTTATAGTTGTTCTTAACTGTGAGAGGTAAGCCAAACTTTGCACAGTTGGAAAATGCAAATGGAAAAATTAAATTGGAACAAAAGTTTGCAAGCACGAAAGGCCAGGGATTCAAAATTTAACAACTTAGTATGTCAAGAACACAACTTTTATTAGAACTTATGGACATTATTTTCCTCTTGTTACTGTTTCCTTCTCTTCAATTCTTTTCTGGCCATTCCTCTAATCTTTTGATTTTATGTCTGGTTCATATTTATTCAGAGTTTACACCGTCTCGTGGTAGCACTCCAGTCCACCACAGCTTTGGAACCCCTAATGTCAATAAAACCTCTTCTGCACCTGAACCATTGCCAACAGTAAGGAAAAAGAAATTGCTGGATCTTTTTCGAGAAAGCATCGGAGGTGACCAAGATTATGATAAAAACTTCTTGGCCTCACAGGACACTACGAACAAAGAGAAAGAAGTTAAACAAACTATACAAGACGTTCTTCCAAAATCTGCGCAAAGTACTCCGTATATCACGGGGGCCAACTCTGCATGTAGTAGTGAAAGAACAATGAACGAGGATTTTGTTCCCATTAGAGAGAAATCAGACAAATCCTCACAGTGCTGCCTTCCGAGCTTGGTTTCATGCCGTAGCTTTAGTGAGAGGAGGAGGCGGATGAATCCTGCAATAGCAGCAAATGGAAAGCCTTGAATCCTGTTGAAGTATGATAAAACAAGTATTAGATGATATGTAAGTTAAAGGCAGTGAATGTCATATTAAGTTGATTATGTACATCTTAAAAATATCCCTGTAAAGAACCAAGAAGCTTTATGAATCTGAGAGCATGTAAAAACATAATCACAAGGATGTGCTCTAACTATGTGTCAATATGCAAAGAGGTTTTTCTGTCTTAATTTAAAGAAGGGATATATTCGTCTTCAAAATTTATATGGGTTTCTTAAGTAATCAGCCTCTATGTTCTCAATGCTTCTCTTCCTTGGATGATTTGTTCACGAAACTCTAAACAGTTAGAGCAGTGCTGGGTGTTCAATTTTACCGATCACAATCAGACAGAATAATGTTGGGTCTACACTTGTGAACCCGCTAATGTCTTCTTCTATGCAATAAAGCTACTCTCGATTCTTTACTTTTACTCTCTCATTTACATTTTCTCACAAATAAGTAAAATTCAAAATTTTGAATTCTTATAGAGTGGATGAAGGAGAAGGTATAAGGAAATGGGCCAAGAAGTATTTTTCGGTGAGAATCTTCATACCTAAAAGTAAATAAATGTTGTGCATAGCACGAGGTAGCATCATCTAAAGTTCTACACAGTATATTCATCGTTATAATCTTTAGATATTAGTAGTACGTAAATATTGAAGTCTTGCCTCTATTTTTCTTTCTATAATTATGAAACTGTTAGAGTAGTGTTGATTGCACAATTTTAATATTCACAATAGACTCACAAAAATATTAATAGAAACACTACCCTTAAGAATCCATCGTGAGTGATTAGATTGTGGCTACAAAATATATATATATATATATATTTGTCTTTTATTGTTATCCCTTTTTGCCGACGTATCAGTAATTATGGCCACAGACACCCAGTAGTGATCAATCATTCCTCCATGGTAAGAGCTAAAGAATTCAATTATTGAAAGAGCACACAATCAGCAATGATGAAGTTAATTTGAAGGCTACAGCAGACAGGCTGAGGCCTAATTCCTATAAACATGTTTCCTCTTGGAAGACGCTAAAGTGAATATTTATAACTGAAAGACAAACATTTGAGCCTTTAAACTATTCTTTATCTTTGATAGGAAGGTAAGACTGAGAATTTTTTTATTATCTTCTCTTGCTCTGATCATTTTAATATCATTTATTGAGATTTGCTTCCCCTGGAATGTTTCACTTCTTAAAAAATGCAAGATTGTTATAAATAATATGTTAATTGTAGATATTCATGGTCTTTGTATTCTTTAACTTATATAACATATTTAACTTAATTGTGGATATATATAAGATTCTTTGTATTCTTCTAGTTTATATAGGATGCATTTCTTTTTCTTTAACCTGCATAGGCTACACTTATATGATTTATTCACTTACTATATCATTAAATGAGTATAACACAGAGACTTGTGCCTTGTAAATAGTGGGTTGTAATAAATATTCTATGTAATTATGAATAAGAGAAATTCTCCCCTTTTTACCATATATCATTCTCTTCATCTGTTTTTACTACTTTCTTACTTCTTTGTTTTATTTTCATAACAATTTTATAACATGTTATTTACACAATTCTCTAAGTTCTCAAGAATTGGTTTCATCTAATCTTCAACACGTTATTGAAGTAAGGCTCAAAATTTTAGGTAAATCTAAAATTCATTTATTTTAGAAATATTATGATGAATGATACTTTTGATCATTCTTTCATAATCACTCTTCATACTCACAACTTTATTGAAAATTCATTGGTTTTGATTTATATGTATAAATCTTGTCTTAATGACTATTAAAATTTACATTACGTTGATAAGAAAATGTTCATAATTACTATAATAAAATATTATTTGATAAAGTTAGAAAATTAGATTAATTGATCAATATTTTCATTCAATTTACGTACCTTTATGTTGATTAATAATTTTTCCTAATATTTACCCCTTATTATTTTGGATGTTTTCTAACTCATTTTATATGCCTATAATAGTATCATTATGTCAAACCTTACAAAGCTCAAATTTGTGGCTCTTGACATTATTGGAAAGAACTATTGTCATAGTGTCAGATGTTGAAATTCATTTAAAGACGAATGGTCTTGAAGACACAATTAAAGAAGGAACAAAGCATTTAATCAAGATAAAGCCAAAGTGATGATTTTTCTTCGTCATCATCTTTATAAAGGATTAAAAATTGCAAACTTTACAGTGAAAGATTCACTTGTTCTTTCAAGTAGTTTAAAGGAAAGGTTTGACTACCAAAAAATTGTAATCCTTCCTAAAGCTTGTTATTATTAGATGCATTTATGATTATGAGATTTTAAAATTGTAAGTGAGTATAACTTAGCAATATTTAGAATTAGTTCTCAATTAAAATTGTATGGACAAAAAATTGCTGATGAGGATATGTTAGAAAAAACATTTTCTATTTTTCATGTGTTAAATGTGCTCATGCAATAACAATACTGTGAAAGAAGTTTTAAGAAATACTTTGAATTGATTTTATGTCTTCTTGTTGTTGAGCAAAATAATGTTTTGATGAAAAATCATGAAGTCTGTTTAATTAGATTTGCTCCATTCTCTGAAGTGAATGTGACAACATACAACCACTATAATCATAGACAAAGTTGAGGTCACACTTGTGATCATGGCAAAAGACATGGACGTGGTCGAGGTCATTCTCATTGTGGTCATTTTAAAAACACATCTTTCCAACAAAAGTAGCATAATAGTAAAGTGAGACATGAGAAAGACAAAAGTGACCAGAATAGAAAGAATATGGAGAATCTATGCTATAGTTGTAACATGAAAGATTATTGGTCACATACCTATCATACACCAAAACATCTTGTTAAACTTTGTCAAGAATCGTAAAAAAATAAGGGGCAAAAGATAGGGACAAGTTTGTCTACAAAGATAATAATTTCGACCATGGCCATGTTGACATAACTCTTTGGGATGTTTCTGACTTCTTCATCCACCCTAAAAAAAATGATCACTCGATTGGAGATGAGAGTGTCCAAAAATAAAAATTTTCAACTTCTTTTGTTGTAATTGTGTTTTACTTTTAAGTATGTTTTAGTACTATTTCAATATGATATCTAACTATAAAGTTGTTATATTTTTAGTTACAAATGTCACATTTTCTTATATTAATTTGAAAATTTTTCATGTTATATATCTTCTTTCAATGAAGAATATAAGTACTCCTCTGGTTGGATCCGTGATCATTGATGAAGACACATGTCTTATAGACAGTGCAACAACACACACCATACTTAAGGATAAGAAATATTTTTCTTATTTGATAATGCAAGAAGCCAATGCCAATAATATATTCGATAGTACAAAATTAATTAAAGGTTCGGGAAGGGCTCATATATTATTATTTGGAGGAACAAAATTTCAAATTGACAATGCATTATATTCTATCAAGTCTCAAAGAAACTTAATAAGTTTCAAAGATATTCTTTGAAATGGGTACCATATTGAGACAACAAATAAGGGAAAAACTATATATCTATATATTACAAATGTTGTCTAAGGCTAAACATGTATATTGGAGAAATTGCCTGCTTTTTCTTTTGGTTTGTATTACATGAACATTAGTACAATTGAAACACATGCCATAGTAAACTAGAAGTTTATCGATCATAATAATTTTGTTGTTTGACTTGACATATTAGGCCATCTTGTATCAATAATTATGCAAAAAATCATTGAGAATTCATAGACATTCATTGAAGAACCAACAAATTGTTCAATCAAATGATTTCTCCTATGTTGTTTGTTCTCAAGGCAAGTTAATTATTTGGCCATCACCAACTAAAATAGGGATTGGATCCCTTGCATCTCTAGAATGTATACAAGGTGATACATATGGACCTATACATCCGCCATATTGACCATTAAGAAATTTTATGGTTTTAATCAATTATTTGATAAGATGGTCACATGTGTGTTTATTACATTCATGAGATTACTTGCTCAATTGATTCAATTATGAGCACACTTTCTAGATTATCCAATCAAGACAATTCATCTTGACAATGCTGGTAAATTTACTTCTTAAGCATTCAATGATTATTGTATGTCTATTAGGATAACTGTCAAACATCCTATAACACAAGTTCATGCATAAAATGGTCCTACAGAATCGTTTATCAAGCACCTTCAATTAATTGCAAGACCATTACTTATGAGAACAAAGCTTCCAATTTCTACTTGGGGACATGCTATTTTGCATACAACAACACTAATTTGTATTAGGCCAACAAGTTATCATAAGTTCTCCCTTTTATAATTGATTTTTTATTAGAAACCAAATATTTTCCATCTAAGAATTTTTTGATATGTGGTATGTGTTTTAGTTGCTCCAATACAACACATTAAGATAGGTCCTCAAAGGAGGTTAGGAATATATGTTGGGTATGAATCTCTATCTATAATTAAATATCTAGAACCATAACTAGAGATTTATTTATAGCTCAATTTGCTAATTATCATTTTGATGAATCAGTTTTCCCAACATCAAGTAGTTGGAAAAGGATATTAGTTGAAATGAATTATCATTGTCTCATCCTGATCCTTGTACAAAGCAATGTGAACTAAAAGTTTGAAATATAATTTGTCTACAAAATTTAGCAAATGAATTGCCAGACATGTTTACTAACCAAAAAAGAGTGACTAAATCATATATATTGGCTGCTAATGCTCTAATTAGAATTGATGTCCCTATAGGACAATCTACTATTGCTAATAAGTCTAAAGCATCCCTGAAAAGTGGTAGACCAGTCGATTACAAAGATAATAATCCTAAAAAAAAAGGAGCAAAGAATCAAGATGGTCAAATTGAGGATGTGGTAACTCTAGAAGAGTCCCCAAACATGACTAACGTTATAGTTACAAACGAGATTTAGGTACCTAAAATTTGTGAAAATGAAGAGATCTCAATAAATTATGTAATGACTAGGAAAATATGGAATTGAAATGAAATAGACATCGAAGATATTTTTGCATATAATGTAACACTTAATATTATACGTGATAATAAGGATCTTAAACCAAAGTCTGTTGAAGAATGCATACATAGAGAAGATTGGCTAAAATGGAAAGAAACAATTGATGTAGAATTGAATTCACTTGCAAAGTATGAAGTTTTTAGACTTATAGTCCATACACCTAATGGTGTAAAACCAATAGGATGTAGATGGGTATTTGTATGAAAATGGATTGAGAAAAATCAAATTGTGAGGTATAAGGCAAGACTTATTGCACAAAGGTTTTCACAAAGACATGAAATTGATTATGAAGAGACATACTCTCAAGTGGTGGATGCAAATACTTTTTGATATCTAATCAGTGTAGTAATACATGAAAGACACAATTTGTGTCTATTGGATGTTGCTACAGCCTATTTGCATGGCTCTCTTGATAATGACACTTATATGAACTTCTTGAAGGATTTAAGTTGCCCAAAGCATAAGATTCAAGTTTTTGAGAACTTTACTTAATCAAATTAAACAAATCTCTATATGGATTAAATATAGGCACATGTGGTATAATTGTCTTAGTGAATATTTGTTGAAGAAAGGTTATAAAAATGATCCCATTTGTCTATGCATTTTTATAAAGAGAAGTAGATCTAAGTTTGTTATAATTGCTATTTATTTTGTTGATTTAAACATTATTGGAACTCCTAAAGAGCTTCCAAAAGCAATAGATTACTTAAAGAAAGAGTTTGAAATGAAGGATCTTAGAAAAACATTATTTTGCCTTAGTCTACAAACTGAACATTTGGAGAATGAAATTCTTATGCATTAAACAACTTATATAACAAAGGTGCTAAAACGATTTATATGGACAAAGCACATTTGTTGATCACCCTAATAGTTGTAAGGTTATTAGATGTGAATAAGAATCTTTTTTGACCTCAAGAGAATAATGAAGAACTTCTTGGTCTTAAAGTACCTTATAGTGCAATTGGAGCATTATATCTTATTATTCACACACAACCTAATATATCATTTCTTATAAATTTATTATCAAGATATAGTTCTTCCCTAACATGAAGGCATTGGAATGGAGTTAGGCATATACTTCGATATCTTCAAGTAACAATGGATATGGGCTTATATTATCCTAATGTACCTGTTATGGGTATTTTTTGGTACTATGTGAAATGTGAAATGGGCTAGCAAATTCAGGCCATTGAAGACCTCACAAGGGAGATGCAGGTCGTAGCTCTCAGCTAGCAGGTCACGGCCCTCAGCTAACAGGTCACAGTCCTCAGCTAGCAGGTCGTAGCCCTCAGCTAGCAGGTTGCAGAAGAGAGCTCTCCAGCTAATATTAACCTGTAAAGTCAATCTACAAAAAGCAGTCCAATGAGGGTCCACCCGTAGAAAGTAACCTGCAATAGCTAACTTGCAGGAGTCCAAGATGTCTTTTTACATTTATTACTTAATGTAACATATTTGTAGTTTGTAAAATTATATTTGTACCCTTTCATGATTTTATAAATAGGGGGCTTGAACTATTGTAAATGTATGTGAAAAATACCAGCTGAGGCTCCGCCAGATAGGAGAGAAAGCTTGGTAAAAACACTTCCCTCAGAAAATAATACTCCACCGTGGACGTAGGAATCCAAAGAAGATTTTAGCTGAATCACGTTAAAAAATCTTGTGTTGTTCTCCTTCTTCCTCTATTTTTCTGCACCAGGTTGCAATTAGGAGTCCATCGAATCATTTTCTGTTGGCTGAAGTTTGGATCCTTTATATGAACTAAATTTCATCATTAACAGTACCCAAGCCATATTTAATTGATTATGCAAATGAAGGATATCTATCTGATCCATATAATGTCCAGTCATAAACATGCTATTTGTTCACATGTGGTGGTACAACCATTTCATGGTATTGTGTTAAACAAACTATAATTGCCACTTCTTCCAATCATGTAGAAATCTTAGGAATTCATGAGGCAAGTCAAGAGTATGTTTGGTTAAGATCTGTAATTCAACACAGTCAAGGGACATGTAGTTTGTCCTCTAAAAAGGAGTCCCCAACAATCTTGTATGAAGATAATGTAGCATGGTTAGCCTAATTGAAACAATAAAGGTGATGGAATGAAATATATCTCACCAAGATTCTTTTTCACACATGACCCTTAAAAGTATGATGGTGCTAATGTTCAACAAATTTGTTTGTCACAACATCCTTAATGGTGGTTCATAATGCAAATAGGTAGATCCCATGCATAAATAATGAGATTATAGCATAAGATTAAAGACAAGGGATACAAAGGCAAAATGTGCATGAATTTGAATGAATAAAAAGAGTCACCATAAATCATTTTAGTAGTGTAAATGAAACATCAAAACAAGGTTTACGTAGTTTAGAGTTTAGATTTGAGGGTTACTTTCATGTAGGAAAGTATTAAAACCCTACAATGTCTATTTGTAAAATGGTCACCTATTTTTCCTAATGCTACCTTCCATCAAAAATTAATTGATTTGTAATATAATTTGTTTATTTGTCATTTTTTTAAAAATTATTTATTTATATATCCTATTTTGTTTTACATGATATCAAAAATGATACATGGCCTAAACAAGTATGGATGACAGAAGAAATCATTTATTTTTGGGGCATGCTAATATGTTTACAACAATGATAGTTAAGCAATAAAGAAAAAGAATTTATTCTCATAAAAATTTTAATTTTGAAATCGAGAAAAATTGTAGTGTAAGAAAAATTCATTTTTTCTTTGAAGTAGATACTGCTTAATTAATGCTAAAACAATACTAATATTTTCTAATTTTATTTAACTTAAAAAATTTAGGGAAAAATTGATTGAAACAAATTAAGAGGCTTAATATATTTAGGGTCAAATTCTTTCGACTTTATGGTTGAATTCTGATAAAATAAATGCTTCTAGAATATTGAAAACTATCATTATTGGACTCACAATTGGATCCCTTATTTTTGATTTGTCATAGGCATGATTTAGATTTTTGTACGTGATATAGATTTAAAATAATGTATAAAGTAAAATTTGACTGCAATATGTCACTGAGATTATGAGCTGTCATGACCCAAAACCCTTGGTCATGACTGGCGTGAATATTACTCCCTCAGCAGATATTCACTAGCCTTTTATCATCAATACTTGTTACCATTATCTTAGATTTTCCTTAGAATTAACTCATCATAATACAAAAACAACTAAATTATAGCAAACTTAACACATAAGGATACTTATGAAGAAATATGTACATATATCATTTAATTTACACTGGCATTGCCCAACAGACCACATACCAATATTGCCCAATTGTACATAAGTCTACAATAGTTACAACAAAATAACTACTATCAACCTTACTTCTTAGGGCCCACTTCCATTTTCAAAACTACCAAATGCACTTTTTAAAAATAGGACATTTAAAAGAAGTTACACTAGCCTATGTCTTACCATATTACCAAACATAGGTTATTATAACTAAGCCCTATAGCCCTTCTTATTTACATGTTTTAAAAAAGATAGCACAAATAGTTTTCATCTAGATGGATGACCTTCAACGATCAAACCATCCAAAGGCTATCATCAATAGTACATTTGGTGGATCTAGTGGAATTATTTCTACATTATGCAGTACTTTGCATCCTGCTAGGTTTAGGATGGCAGTATAATTTATATTTATTTGGTAGCTTCCTAGAAGACTTGACGCCATGGTGGTTCATGTGTCAACTATTATTTTCATTGGATTATTATCCATCTTACTTTTCTGGAATGAGATTTGCAATATCTTGAGAATCTGAAAAAAAAAAGTCCATAGAAGAATAAGTTAGGGGCTAGTGAATAAACTGTACCAAACTTACGAACTCACTAAACAATAAGAACATGTACAAATACAAGCATTCATACCTCATCTATTTGGCTATTTCTCATATAAACCTTCATAAGCAATTATAAATCATTAGATATTCATATATGAGGATATTCACATTAAGTTACCTTTGAACATTATGCTGAGTTAGGCTCTCATGACCATAGACCATCATTTTGGCTCACTATAAATTCCGTTCACATAGTGACACATTGCAGCATTTCATATGGTAACAAGTAGTTCAAATATTTCATAATTATCCCTCCAATCCATCCTTATCCCATTCATCAATTAGAATGTGTAGATTCATGATCTGGTTCATTATTCTCCATCACACGTCATCAGTATCACATGATCACATTTCATTGCCATTCATGGTGTCACACACTATTTCATATCACACAAATGCTATCCTACTTTACATGACAAAATGATTCACAATAAAGGTAGTATAACATTCTCATTCACATTTATAGGCATATCATACTTTCTCATTTATCATTTATTCTCTTCAGATTTCTTTATTGATACATAAGGTTCAATTAAGACTAAACCAAGTAAAATCCAATATAGATTCAAGAGGTGTGGAAACAAAAACTTTTGGAATTACGATTAAGATCAAGATCAAAACCATTGATGAAGTTTGAGTAGAATCAAAGAATTAAAATGAGGAAGACTCGATTCGATTCAAAGGAATTTAATTAAATATGTGAGTTTGCTCACCAAAATGTGCAAACATTCAAGAATTCTAATTTCAAATGTGATCATAATTGAGGAATAGAATTGAAAAATAGAGTAAGGAAGGTCAATTCAAATAGCCCTGAATCTAGTTCAAATCCCAATTCGAATAGTAGAAACAAAACTTCTGGGTTTCTATGAGCATGATCGTAGGTTTAGTTTAAAAAGTTATGATTTGAATTGCACAAGTAGAAATTGCAGGCAATAGCAAAAAAATAGGGGAAAACAATTTCCAATTCAATCATACATTATAAGATCTTATCTCAACATATTTTAATAGCTCAAGCAGACACAAAACCTAACTATTTAAATTGCAAACTAATTAGTTTATTAGTCAATCTTTTCAGTCACAAATTAAGCCTCACAATCTCAAAACCCATTTCTATTATTGATAATCAATTATTTAGCATATTACAAGTGAGAAACATATATTGATTCATAAGAATGGTAAGAAATATTCACTGTGATAACTAGAAATACAAAAGTGTAGCTAAAATCACCAAGTTTGCCTACACTCTTCAAGAACACAAAAGAAGAGTCTATTAGCTTTCAAACTTTTCTAAGGATTTCTCTCTTCAACTAAGCTTATATATTTAGATTATAGTTCAATTTAATAGAAACCAGCTATATCTAATAGATTCAAGCTCTAAAACGTAAAAAAAAAAAAAATCAAGTTGATTCATGGGTTAAATAATAACGTGGACAATAGCAGAAATTTTTAAAAATTCATATTTGGAGGAAGAAGAAAAGATTCAATAGTTAAAATTTGAAAAAATAATAAAAAGAATTAGTGAGTTTACTTGTAGAGAGAGAGTGAAGGTGGAGAGAATGGAAGCTTGGAGGAGAAGATTATTTGTATGACTTCAATAGTCTAAAGCCAAGAAAAAAAATAAAGAGAAGAAGCCAGCTAATAGGAGGGCAAAATGGAAAAAAATAGATCAACTTCCCAATAATTACAAGTTGATCATTTTCCTTTTTTTAGTAATTTTTTGTTTTTTCCATTTTAAACTCAAATTTAACATACTTGCCAATCTCCAATGATGACAAAATTTTAATACAAATTAGTTAAATTAAATACCTTTATAATGACTCTAATTTTGTACTCATCCGATATCCGTATCCTTAGTTTTAATATTTTCAAAGTTTTACAAAAATTAATTCTCAAAAATATAAATTTTTATCCTTTGGACATTTATAACAATAACTCGATCTTTGAAATATTTTTAAAATTTTGTATAGTCTATTTCTACCATATCTGGGTCTCTTGTAACTTCATATTATTAATTTTGAATTCTTTGAAATTTTTATTTTTCCTATTTTATTACCAAAATTGATTTTAGAAAATTCAAGGTATTATACGTGCGATGCTTAATTTAATAATGATGCGAAAGTCAAGTTAAAAAAATAATTTCTCAATATATTATATAAATTTTATTAATTTAATGGGTCGAATTAATTTATTAATTTAATTAACATTTCAAATTTGTCCAACTTTATGGCCAAACTTATATGAAGGAAGGCGCTTCAAGATTATTAGGTGTTGTATATTTATTGCACTTGCAATTAGACTTCCAAAATTTTATCTATCATTGACAAAAATTTATTTTTTTTAGGTCAAAAAGGTGCGTGTAAAGATGCAATAAAATGATATATTTTAAAATATAATGCATATAAATAAAAAATAAAATATGTATAATGATTTCATGCATAATAGTATTGGAGATTTCTTTTTGAAGTTTCATTGACTCACCTGATTTAACTCTTAAAATATCCTTGTTTTCAAGAATATTAAAAAGGACCAAATTTTGCCTATTTTTAGTTTATTTTGTTGTAGGATATTACACTTGAAAATATAAATGAGAATTCATGATACATCGAAGTGATCTATTTGTAACAGTAAAATAAGTCATAAGATGAATATATAAATTAAATATAAAAATATCTAAATATGATTAATGTATCAGTAATTTAAAACAATAAAGAGTTACAAAATATATATCTAAAAAAAGGACAAAAATGAAAACAAGAAATAAAAATAAATTAAAAAAATAGGAGATTAGATTTGAACAAGGTAAAAAAAACAAAAAGGAAGATAGTTAATGGATTAGATGGACAGAGACTTATTGGTATTCGTCCAAGCTTTTTACATTAAAAAAAAAAAAAGTGGGATCAGAACATTATCAAAAGCCTTGGAAAAGAAAGAAAAGGAAAAAAAAAAGAGTCATGGTGCATCAAACAAGCCAAATTTGAAAAAAAAAAAAGGGGTTAAAGTGACATAGCACAGTAGACAAATAAAGGAAAAAAAAGAAAGAAAGAAATGAAGTCACACAACAAAAAGCCCAAAAAAAAAAAAAGAGAGAGAAAAAAGAATGAAAAGGAAAGGTAAGGGCTAATGCCTAAATTGAATAAGACAAAGGTCAAGATTGGTCTATGTATCACTTATTAAAAATAGAGGCCAATCTTGGCCTCAACTCTCCTACATCTTCATTTCTTTTTTTTATTACAGCTTAAAAATTGAAAGATCAAGAATGATCAAGCTCGAATACTAGACAAATAGAAGTGCATTCCCATATTTCTAAGGTTAATCATGAGCATTTTTTTACTTTGAGGTTGAGATTAAAGGTTTAATTTTTTTAACATTTTCTTCTTTCTTTTCTTAGATCTATCTCTTTTTTCTATCAGTTTGATTTTTTTCTTTATAGTGATCATCTTTTTTTTTGACATATTTTTCTTGAACAACATGATCATATTTAATTTTGACTATTTCTACTCTTTCTAAAATGCAATCATGTAAGCAAAAAGTTGAAAATAAAAATAACAATGAAAAAAAAAATACTATATGCATGTATAAGGATGAGGAATGATGAAAGAAATATACAAGTAGATTTGAGCTATGAGATTTGAAGATAAAGGTTCTTTGTTGTTGATGTCTTTTTTCTACTTTGAGAGAAAACAAATAATTTTTTCTTCTTGTCCCTCTCCTCTCTCTTTCTCATTTGAAAGCCTCCCATTTATTAAAAAAAAATATATACTTTTGTAATTTAATTTTTATTTGATCTTTCTTGGTTGTAAGCTATTTCCTCTGGTTTATAGCTTGTTCATCAATTACTATTAGATTTTAAGTTGTTCTCTCATTTTGGAAAAGATTGAGTTGCATAAGGAAGCTTACTTTGAGAAATTTTCTTAGCTCACAAAAGAAGCAGATGACATGGAGGCTTGCAATTCCAAATTGAGCATTCTCAATTGAATTTTTTTATTCTCATGTCTTATATAGTTCCTTGTATAAAGTATACTAAACTTACTTAATAGTGTTTTCTTGGTATTTTTATATTTAGCTTAAAAAAAATACTATTTCATGAGTAATATTTTTTTTTATGATTTTTACTCTTACTAAAATAATAAAAAGAAATGAAAATGAATAATTTTTTATCTTAAAAGTTTAGTGCCAATTGACCATAAAATATGTTAAATCCTGACAGAATTAGGTGTCAACAATTGATCCTTTTACTCATCCTTCTAGTATTAAAAAGTGAGTAAAGGTGTAAACGCTAATTTTCTATAAAGAACAAGAAATCTTGAGTTAGCAACACACATGTGAATAGAAGACAGTAAAATGAAAGAGTGACAAGCTTTCCATTTGTTTAAGTAGCTTATAGTTGGCTGAATTCATCTAGAAAGTAAAAGACTTACATTTTACAAGCTGACTTGCCAATGCTGAATTTGAGTTAACAATTGGAATGTAAAGACCTGCCCTTCACAGGCTTGACCAGCCAATGTTGGGTTTAATTTAACCATAAAAAGCAAAAGACCTATATTTTGCAAGCCTGACCCCGTTAATGCTAGGTTTAATTTAATAACTAGAATGTAAACAACCTGCCTTTCATTGACTTAATTTGCCAATGGGTTTGATTTAATAACTAAAAGTAAAAGATTTACTTTTCATAGGCTCAACCCACCAATGCTGGGCTCGAGTTAACAATTGGAATGTAAATGATTTGTCTTTCACAAACTCAACCCACCAATGCTGGGTTTGATTTAACAACTAAAAGTAAAAGACTTGCTTTTCACAAGCTTGACCCGCTAATGCCGAGTTTAAGTTAGTAACTGGAATGCAAATGACTTGCCTTTCACAGTCTTGACCCACCAATGATGGGTTTGATTTAACCATAAAAAGTAAAAGATATAATTTTCACAAGCTCAACCCTCCAATGCTAGGTTTGATTTAACAACTTGAATGTAAATGATATACCTTTCATAGGCTTGACCCACCAATGCTTGGTTTAATTTAACAAATAAAAGCAAAAAGTCTACTTTTTATAGGCTCGACCTACCAATGCTGCACTCAATTTAACAACTAAAAGTAAAAGACCTACTTTTCACAGGCTTAACCTGTCAATGTTGGATTTGATTTAACAATAAAAAGTAAAAGACATACTTTTCATAGGCTCAACCCACCAATGTTAGGTTCTTAACAACTAAAAGTAGAAAAGTAATTTTTCACAGGCTCGACTTGCCACCTTGGGTTTGATTTAACAACAAAAAATAAAAGACCTAGTTTTTGCAGGCTTGATTCACCAATGTTAGGCTTGATTTAACAACAAAAAGTAAAAGATATGGTTTACACAGGCTCGACATACCAATGCTAGATTCGAGTTAACAACTGGAAGGTTAATGCATTTTGAAAAACACAACTTATAAGTGAATATAGTGCATGTTAGCATTTTTAGTATAGCTAGAGATTGTTGATATTTATGGGGATTGCTAGCACTTTTAGTTATTGTTAGCAAAGTTTGAGATTGATAACTTTACTAATATGATTGCTTTGTTATCATAATTTCCTTGGTTTTGATGTTGAAAATAATTTAAGTTTGACAATATTTTTTAGTGTTTGTTATTTGTTTTGCAGGATCAAAGTGTATGATATTTAAAAGATCTACAATTAGATTTAGAAATTATTTTATTTTTACTAAGATCTTTTGCAAGTGAATTCAATTCAATTTTGATTCAAACAAATTTCTTATATCTGATATAGTGAGGTAGAAATAAACCACTTGAAGTGAACTAAAATTAAATATTTTTCAAATAATGTTTCCAAATGATCTTTCACAAGTGTAAGTTTTATAAAAACCATTTTACACTATGTGAATAAATTCAAGAATTGATTCATTGAAAAACTTGTGAAAATGTACTCGAATAAATTCATAAAGAAAAATTATGAAAAATATTTTTACCGAAGATTAGGAATTTTATCTGAATTGATTCCTTAATTGATTCAAGACCTTTTACAAAATATTATAATTCAATTCATGCATCAATTCAATCATGAACATTCATTATGATATTCATAGATGAATCGATTTACAAATCGATTCATTAGTTGATAACCGTTATGAATCAATTCACAAACAAAAAATTAGTTATTTTTCAAATGTTGTTTACAATAATTATAAATACCCCTGACCCTATTTCAAAACATAATAGTTTTTCATTTTTCTACATTTCTTGAAGAGCAAAAAACATAAAGATATTAGAGCTTTATTAGATTCATTACTACCTCACATATTTGATCAATCCAAGGATCTTTAATCAGAATTGAAGAGAATTTCACACTAGATGATTGAGATATTCATCTTAAACTTGGTATTGTATTACTTACCTTGTTTCTTAGTTGAATTTTGTAATTTCTAGGTTAATAGAAATTGAAGATACAAAGGAAGAGGTTGATCTTCCCTTTGCATCTTCTTTGGTTATAAAGTTGATTATAACTAGTTGAAGGTGTATTGAATTCTTTATATATCTCTAGGTTATGAGGTTGATCATAATCTGTATGAAATAAAAGAATTATTATATTTAGGTTAGCAAGAGCCTAGTGTAAATCTTATTGTATGAACTGGCTATTCAAGAGCCCAGTTAAAATCTTGTTGGTGTTAATAGAAAGAGGCTATCTGGTTAAGGATTGTGCAATGGATGTATGCTTTAATTGTGATTTTAGTTAAAGTTGAACCACTTTAAAATTGTAGTGTCTTTATTATTCTTTATAATTCTTTATTATTTTACAATTTATTCTTACTATACTATCATAATTCTATTATGTTGGAAATTCTATTTAACTACTAAACAAACTGTTTACTACATTCTCATATAAACTAATTTGATTGTCTAATTGATTCTCAAATCTATATCAATCTAATCAGTTATTTCAATTAAGATCCTGATTATCCAATTATCTTCCTAATTCCAATCTAAAGGCAATTTTATTAAAGATTTCTACTTTTACAAATCAAATAAGAATCCAATTTATTTTCAAAGAGAGTATACATATTTTACAAACGTAAAAAGGGCAAGATCATTTTCATTTCACTCTTCATATATTTTTTGGGACCTACAATTGGTATCAGAGCTTCTGGCTCTTGATACTCTCTTATTTTCAAAAATAATATCGATTTTGGCTTTACATTGTTACTTGAATGTCCTTCTTTATATAAACCTCCTAGTTTTAATGAACATCACTATACCTGCTGGAAGCAGAAAATCAGAGACTTTATTGAAGTAACTGATATATACATCTGGGAAATTGAAGAGAATAGATATGATCCACCACAAACACTGATTAATGGGATTCTACAGCCCAAATCTAAGTCACTATGGAGTAAAGAGGAAAGGAAGAGACACCTCATTGCCTCCAAGGTGAAATGGATCATCTCCAACTTTCTATCCCCTAATGAATATGAAAGAATTTCTAATTGTATTATAGCTAAATAGATTTGGGATACATTAGAAGTTACATATGTAGGAACAGCACAAGTTAAGTCATCTATAGTGCATGTTCTGGTTTTTAAATATGAAATATTCAAAATGGCAAAGGGTGAATCAATCAAAGAGCTTATTCAGAGATTCACTACTATAACTAACCAACTTTTGTTACTTGGAAGAAAATTTGAAAATATAGATTTGGTGCATGAAATTTTGAGATCTCTAACTGAAGAATGGCAACCAAAGGTGACAACGATAAAGGAATCACTAAAGATGGGGATGCCAATAATTCAAGAGCGCTATGGGAATTTAGAAAAGCATGAACTAGAGCTAAAGAGATACAAGAAAAATAGTGTTGATAAAAAGAAGAAAACTCTAGCACTTAAAGCTGTAAAAATATCTGATGAAGAAGAAGAATTAGAAAGTGATGCAGATACAAATGAAAAAGAAGACATGGCTTTGCTAAGCAAAAAGTTACAGAGAATTCTTAAAGGAAAGAGGAGTAGAGAAAAGATGAAAATAGTACCATGAAGGAAAAATCAGAATAAACTGATCAAGGAAACTCTAGTGTTAATACTACTCCAATGTGTTTTGAATGCAAATGGACATATTAAACTAGATTGCCCAGTCTACCTAAAAAGACCACCAGAGAATGAAAGGAGAAAAAGAAAATTGTCCTACAAGAAGGCTAATCTAGCTATTTGGGAAGATGAGCAAATTGATTCTAAAGATGAAGAGAAAGAAGAAGAAGCACTTCTTTGTCTTATGGCCAAACTTGATGATGATAGTGAGGTATTTGGTAATGAGTCTACATTTTACTCTAAAGATGAATTTAATTCTTATGAAAAGTACAATTCTTTTGATGATTAGGGAAGTGATGAAGAAATTGATGATATATGCATTGAATTGTATGATTCATTATTGAAAGCTAAAAATGAATTAAAGTAAGCTAGAGCAAAAAAGAAATTTTGCTTAAGAAAATTAGTCAATTAGAAAATGAAAATAGTGATTTGAATGGCCTAGCAGAAAAACTATTGAATGAGAGTAAAGTATTTGATCAATGTCAAAGATATAAATCTGAGATAGATAGCTTGACAAAAACATTACAAAGCTTTACAAGTAGTAAGATGAAGCTCAATAACTTTTTGAATGATCAAAACGACTTTCATAGTAAGACTAGCTTAGGATATAAACAATAAAGGAAGAAAAAGTCATAAAGAAATCATAGACATATTACATGTTTATATTGCAATCATAAAGGACACCATATTAAACATTGTCCATATAGAAATGGTACCTATGAGTTAAAGTCTAATGAAAAGTTAGTCTGGTTACCTAAGGCATCCATTTCAAATAGATATGTTGCTATAATAACTAACAAAACTGGACTCAAAACTAGTTGGTTACTAGCAAAGCAAGTATAAATTCTATTTTGCAGGTTTGTGTGGGAAAAATAAAAGTAACTCATGATATTGGATAGTAGCTGCACTCACATAAATCCAAGAATGTCAAATCCCTCAACTTCAGTAAACTTTGATATCTTTTTTATCTTTTATGCTAAATTTTTTTTATACATTGCAATTACTAACTTAGGCATTAGAGATTTTGCTGAGTTTGTTTTTATAGGTACATAATGTGAGAGATTTGATTTCTTAATGGAATTGAGCAATTTATTAGCTGGTAAATAGGTTAGGAAAATATTTTTTAAATAAAACTATATAAAAATTTGAGTTCAGGACTTCTTGAATCGATTCAGTAATCGATTTGGATTTACTAGGATTTATTTGAGTTTTTGAATTGATTCAAGAATCAATTCACCTCTCAAAAATATGCATTATGAATCTATTCCTAAATTGATTCACAAGAATTCTCAACCTTTCGGGAAGACTTAAAAATTTCAAAAAATTTTGTAGAAACCTGGATGAATTGATTCCAAAATCGATTTGTATAGAATCCTATGAACAACTCATACATGAAAACTTGATGAACAAATTCAAACCTGAATCGATTCGCATATAAATATTTTCTCTCTAAATCAATTCATGAATTGATTCAAAGCGTAATCCTATATATATTGAATTGATTTCAAATTCATTTTATGCAATACATTCTTAGCCAAACCCAAAAACCTCTTAAACTCTCTCAATCAGATCTCGATCCTTACACACTCTTTACTCAAAATTCTTTCACAAAAAAGTTAGATACATCCAGTCTAACAATTTTAATTGATTAAAACTACCAAATGTAAAAAATGCCCAAAATCTATCCTAAAACCCTAACACTCCAAATTTCACAAATTTTCCAGAATTTACAGAATCTTTTAGAAATTTCAGAATGTTCAAGAGAATCAAGCTACCAATGAAAAGAAAGGAAAAGCAAATAGCCTAACCATTAACTTCTATAGAAGAGGAAGCACATTTTAACTCTCAAATGCATATGCTGCCTTTCTAGAACTGGCAAACAGAAAGGTAGAACCCCTCAAATGCTTTAGTGATCAATTGTTGAAAACCACACACTTACCAAAACTTCTAGCTAAATATAAGTTAGAAAATTTTTTGACATTTAAGGGAAATATCTATCCTAGATTAGTAAAAATATTTTATGCAAATCTTGCTAATGTTGATGGAAAACTTTCATGTTATGTGATGCATAAGCATATAGTTGTTGATTCTAAATTTTTAGCAAAAGAATTTGACATGGATGATATGTAACCAAAGCTTATTGCAACATCTTTTCCTAATTATAGCAGGGAATTAGCCATTAGGATGCATTTTCCTTACTCCATCCTAAAGGATGGAAGTAGAAAATTGCTTATTACTGGCTTATCTCCTGAAGATAGGATATTACATTATGCTTTGTGTAAAGTAATTTTGCCAAGGATCACAAATTTTACTCAAATTGTGGAGGATAAATTCTTTTTGGTGTGGGTTATTAAAAGAACTTGATTTTAATATGCCCTACTTTATCCTTAAATATCTACCTAATTGTTCAAAAAGGATAGATATTAGATACCTCCCATATGGCATAATCCTTACTCCCATCTTTGCTAAATTCAAAATAAAATTTTCTGATGAAATTCAAGTTTTGCACAAAAATCCAACTACTATGATTAGCATATCACATTTTCATAAAATGGGACTGAAAGAAAATAAACAAGGAAAATGGGCTAAGAAAAGGTCACAAAATCCTTGAACCAGTGGAGGATCCACAAGCTTAGAAGCAGATGCATTGTCCATTAAGTTAGAAACAAGAATAATTGAGGTTATAGAAAGAATGCATGAACATATGAATGACTGAATGGATCAACTAATAGACAAAAAGGAAAACTAGATTAGGTTAATAGATGATAGACTAGGTGCTATGGAACTTGACAGTAGAAGACATGCCACTCAAGTAAATGAGAGACTAAGTTCCATCGAGACTCAATTACATAAGATTACATAGCGGATGCAAGAACAAGATGAAGAAGCCAAGCTACACAGGATGGATAATCAAGACCTTCCACTTGCTGAGTAGTCTTTGTATTAACTATTTGTTTATTGTACCCCTTAGTCCCTTATCCTTTGTTTCATTATCTTTGTTGTTTTAGATTATATTTTGATGATGATCATGTAGTGTTACATTCTGATGATCTATATTATTGTTGTTGAATATTGTATCCTAACATTATTTTGACATTTGATCCAATATTTTGATATTATATTCTCTACTAGTTCTATTTTTTGAATTTCAAATGTTGATTAATTTTTGACTGCATTGATATATGAATATTGATTGGTTTTTGGAAATTGTAAATTTTGTACTAAATATTGTATCTTAAAATTTTGAATTTTGAATATTGATTGCGTTTTAGATATTATGACTAGATCTTGAATTCTAAATTGGCATATGGACTATTCTGTTCTAATCTAACTTCCTTCAATTCTAAACTTTTTGGTACATTTTTTTAATAAATACATAATTGCTTTTTTATGTGCCAAAAGAGGGAGAATGATGAGATTTTAGATAAAGAAAATAGAAATTGTTATTAAGGAAGAAATAAGGATTTTGAATAAGAAAAATAGAAAAATGAGATGTTAATTTCAATTGAAAAGGGGGAGATATAAGAAGATAACAAGAGATATGAATGAGATGAAAAATATAGTAAAGAAATGTATGATATATGTACAAAAGTCATTTTGAAAGGGGGAGAGTAAAAAAAAAGATTTTGTTTTTTGAAAGTTTTTTATTAAACTTTGTTGACGTCGGATTTTGGTTATATCCCAAACTCCGGCCAACGGGAGATTCTTTGGGATCCCAGGCCCGTTCTTGGTTAGCGAATGATAAAAATGAAGTGGATGATGTAAACGGTGGGGGAAGTATGAAAGAATACACTCAATTTTTATGTGGTTCGGCTAAATCCAGGTTATTTTTCTAGATCCTACATCCACGGTAGAGGTTTTGTTATTATAACTCAGCAATGCTTCCGTCTACAAAGATTGGCTCTCTCTACCCCTGTTGACAATGCAGTCCTATTTATAAAGAGAAGAGAGGTTACATGCATTAATTGTAAGCTACAGTTGTATTACATCAAATTAATGAGAAAAGACAGTGAAAAGACTGTAATCCG
>JANHAO010002510.1:0-28547 GCA_026873985.1 Saraca asoca
AGACACCATAATGACTTAGAAAACACTAAGAGGCACAAGACTAATTAAGCCTCCAAATTAATGTACAAAATTTACTTGAAAATTAAAGAAAATCTGCTGCCCTTTTATTCTTCTCAAGCTCCCAAATCTGGCTCATTTATTTGAATCCATCTTTGCACACAAGTAGAG
Organism: Saraca asoca; assembly: GCA_026873985.1. Lineage (NCBI taxonomy): Eukaryota > Viridiplantae > Streptophyta > Magnoliopsida > Fabales > Fabaceae > Saraca > Saraca asoca. Next base: position 169 of record JANHAO010002510.1, read on the forward strand.
ATACCCAAGTCAGCTCAACTTGAGCATTCTTGGCCCTTACTCAAGTTATTGGCCCATGAATAGGTTCAGCCTTTTGTTGGTCTTCTTGGACAGCTCCCTTGATCACATCAGTTTCTAAATACAATTTATCAGCAAAATGGTTCTGATTTGAATTATGGATTTTTGAAATTTATTTCTGGAGATTGGACATGAATGACTTAGTTCTTGAAGGTTACATACTCATCTTCCATTTGGATTCTATACTCCGCATAGCAAACTTTAATTAAATAAGCAGTCCAACTACCAAGAACGCCATCGAATACCTGAAATATGATGCCTGAAATAATTTGAAACTAAGAGAAAGAGTAGGCAACATCAAAAGAACTTAAGTAACATGTAATAACAAAATAAAAGCAATTAACCAAATTCTCTTACAACTTCAAGAAATGTGAAAAGGCTTTTGAAATACAATCTAATTACTGACACTGTTATTGACATTAGAAACAATTGAAGTCATATAAATCATTCATTTTATATGTACTATATACAAAGAAGTTTGATAAACAAAGGCACTTAACCTCTTCATTAAGAGGAACCATCTCAATTGATCTGGGGTCATCAGGATTGTGATATCCAGCAATGTACCACAATTAACACAAACTTCACAAGATACTTTGACAGCGCCTATATCAACATATGAAAGTGGACTAAAATCACATGAAGAAGCTTGTAAAAAAACCAAAGTGAAATGATAAAGTAAGCTAACAAACTTAATGAAAACATTAACATGGACAGAATGAAATTGCAAAAAAAAAAATTGAAATTCAGTATCCCATTCTTATAGTCATAGCAAAGAAAGATCGACGGAAAATGCAGGGTAAGGGCCAATGGAATGCTTGGTAGGGATTTAAATAGAAAACACAAGGGCATGAGGAAATTCATAAAATTTGGAAAACAAATTACCTCAAAAAAAAATAATAATAAATGAATGTAAACATTGTTTTCCAATACCGTTGAAGAGGAACGATGAAGCCAAAGGAAAACTCCAATAGCTGAATTTCAATTGAATTCAGTTGAAATAACCTATGAAACCATTTTGATTTTGAAGAGAATAACAATGTGGAAGATGCTCTTGCCTATGTTAATGGAAGGAAATCAGTGAAATAGATATCAATTTCCAAAGAAAATAATATTCACATAATAAGATCTCCAAGTACAGCAATTAATGGACCACTAAGAAGCTTCAAAACTAGAAGCCAGCTGATAAATTGCTATCCTCGATTTCCAATGAAAGGCGAAAGCTAATGTGTGGGGGAGTTAGTTGAACATTCTCTGTAGGATGAACGAGAATGAGAAGAGTAGGGTGAGAATACCCTGAAGGCTCAGAAGGCTGAGAAGAAAATACGTGTCTCTTTCTAGTAGCTTTGTATGCTACTTTTAGAGACTCTAAGTTAGTTTAGAGCAGAGTTCATCCAACCTCAGAATACTGTTCAATGGGCCAAAGATCATAAGCGGTACAATCAATAACAATGCTGACAATATTGCTTAGGCATGTACGGTTGCTACAATCCTCTGGATAATCTGGTATATAAGGAATTGGTTCATTTTCTCCCAAATTATGCATACTCCAGAGCAGGTGCTGGAGATGATCTGATTCCGGGAAAACAGGCATGCCTCCTACATGCACCAAATCCAGATTCAAAGGCCCCACGATTGTAACCCCTACAAGTTTGTCGGATCGTAACAACTTGTGTCAGGCCCCTCTTTTGTATGCTATGCCATCAAATCAAGAAATCCAATGGGTGGTAGATGGGAATAGATTTTAAGCTCATCACTATAATCTCTATGGATGGTCAACCTACCTAAATGCAGTCTACTCCAATAGAGTTGCCCACTCCAGGACTGAAGTTTTTCTCTCAAGTCTTCATCAACTACTATTGTCACCCCTGGTCACAAATCACCAGCAGATCCACATTGTGGTAGTGGCCTTATCCTATGCTAAACCTCATCTCCAAAAAGGACACTACTTGTGGTACTTATTCGCTAATATTACAAGATGTTCATATGATGCTGTCCAGAGTCCCTGCATGTCTCAGTATGCTCACTGCACTTCCTCCACATCCTCAAATCCCTGCAAGCCATCTATGCTACTCACACCAATCATATCAGCCGATGGTCTTTTCATCCTTTGTAAATATTTTCTTTCACTCATTATAGATAGGGGCTTCTTTATGTACTTTTCAGTAGCTTGTTGAATTATTACGAGTTTCACTCTTTACCTTTCAATTTGAAAGTTATTTCCTTTGTTTCTAAGATTAAATTTAAGTTGTTTTATATTTCTATCCAAGGAGATGGAGAGATGGACTCCTCCCATCTCCTAATCCCTTTCTGTTTAATATGCATGCACAACTTATATCAGAATTTCTTTGAAATTGAAATTCTGGTCTGCATCAAACCATTAAAACAGTTTCTATCACTTTACTTAGTTGACATGGTTGTAGTATTCTTAAGAAACTCACATGGTGATCCCAACCCTTTTGCTGATTGTAGATAACTACAGCTCTAGGATTCCCTACAAATTTAAGGCAATTGATGGGACATACAGATATATATAAAATCCCGATCCTATCGAAAGGATTCTAGTCTTAAGGTGGGTAGTGCTCCTACTTCATGTAAGTTTTCAAGTTCAGAAATTCTTGTTGATGGCAGACCTTAAAGAGTCACCACTCGCACCAAAATCTGCATAATGCTATGAAAATTAGACAGGCTTCCAAGAACTTAAATTAGCAGCCATCCACACGACAAACACTTTTAAGCATTGCTTGTCTAAACTCTGAATATTGGAAAAAGGAATATATGAAAACTCTCCTTAAGTTTGCAGCTACAATTTGCAGTTTGACAAAATATATGCATTGACAATAGAATAAATGAATAGAATTCTCTCTCCCAAAAACAAAATAGGGAAAACTAATAGACAATCACTTGATCAAAGAAAGCAACGCGTCATCAGCAATATCAGATTATGTTACTGTAAACAACACAAAATTTCAAATTAAAGTCATTTGATAATAAGTTAATGCTTCAAATATCCACATAAATAAATACAGGTTGTGAAGAACAACACTCACCATGTATGCACCTATCTAGCCACTTAGACAAAGAATCATTACCACTGATGTCCACATTCAAACTTCCTTGTAATTTCCCAAGTATGTACCTTTTTTATCCACTTAGACAAGGAATCGAGCACTTGGTGTACACATTCAAATTCCCCTGTATTTTGATCATGAAGTATTCAGATAGGTAGAAACACAGAGAAAATCTCTGAGCATATTTAGAAAATGCATAAAAAAAGAATGAAGTGCAGTCCAATTACAGCATAGTAGGAAGGGATGAATTTTGGGGAGGAAAACATAAACTCTGGAGCCATTGGTACAGTGATATCAACTTCTCTTTGCAACTACTCAAACGAAACTTCCAACTCCAATTGGAATTATTGCGGACACATGTCGAAGTTGATAAGAGAAATTTTGACAGCTCTTAGGCAATGTGGCAATTACTTATTGCAACCTAATTTGCATGTGAACTGTCACACCAAACCGCCCAAAGGCACTCCCAAGATGCATGACCCAGCTGTGACAAATTGTGGAGAGCTGTTCCCTTCATGTCCTGCGTTGGACAACCTCAGTTATCAGCGTTTTCTTCTTTCATCCATCAAAAAGCTGTGGACGAGCAAATTTGCGTTCGACTCAACCAAAGGAGATTTTTAGGTTGCGTTTGTCGTTTTGAAAAATATCTTTCACATAAATAATAATTTCCTTTATTTTTGCTTATAATGATAGTATTTCCTCAGTGTATTATTTTGTTAATATAAAGTGTAAGAAATGCAATAGAAAATATATTCTTGAGAGAAGAATTTATTTTCCTTTATTATTATAATATTTTGTATATTATTTTATTAATTATAAAAGAATTAATAGAGATTTAGTCCTTGTAATTTTATTAAATTTATAATTTAATTCTCATAATTTTATTTTATGTAATTATATCTTAAAATTTAGAATTATTTATAATTAAATCTTTATTATCAATTAATGTTAAATCTAACAATTAATAGAATCTTATATATTCATTAAATTATATATTAAGATAACTTTTACTAACTTACTTTCTTTATTTCATTAAAACTCATTTATTAACTTTTAGTTATCACATAAAAAAATTATCTTCATCATTTTTTATAAAAAAAAATAAAAAGAAATCTTCATATTAATAAGGATTAAAAAAGTTAAATTTTTTTTTTTAAGTCATGGATGAAAAATGATAAAAGAGCAAACAAAATAAATCACAATTGAATTATAAGTTATTTTATTACTTGAATTAATACAAGTTAATGGTGAGGATTTAGTATGTGTTTGGTGTACTAAAAAAGTTAACTTTTATCTTATTGATTTGGTCAAATAGCTTTTTTTCATATTTTATAGGCGTAGGCGTTTGGTACACTAGCTTTTTGAGAAAAAAAAAACTCTTTCTTAAGAAGTTACTTTTTAGCTTATTAGAATAGAGTTTTCTGTTATTTTTTTCCTAATTTATCCTTCTCATTTTGGTTAATTGACAACTCATGTCTTAATTAATTAGAAATCCTCATTTTTTAATACTTTTTTTTTAATATTATACTATTTTTTATGCTTTTTTTTTCACAAAAACAAAGAGGACAAAAAATACCTCACATATAATTGTATATTTGGTATATATCTATTAATTTAACATAAATAAATAAAAATAAGTAAATAAATAAATAAAAATATAATGTCATAAAATATAATTTAATTAAATTTTAAACAATTTTATTCTTATTTTGAATATATTAATTGCATTAATATACTTTGCCCTCAAAATAAATCTAAATTAATTTACTATATATATTATCTAATAATATTTACATATTCTTTTTTTTTATTTTACATTTATAAGGTAAGTTAACATGTAATTTTATCAAATACTTCTAATACAATTAAGTACCTTATCAGCTTTCAGCCATCAATTAATAGTTAATAACTAGCAGCTAATAAAACATCTAACAGATAAAAATAAATAAGTAAATAAGTGAATAAATAAATATATGATATCATAAAATATAATTTAATTAAATTTTAGATAATTTTATTCTTATTTTGAATATTTTTATTACATTAGTATACTTTGATCTCAAAATAAATATCATCTAATCATATTAACATATCATTTTATGTCATTTTGTCTATTTGGTATAAGTAATTGATAAGTTAACTGATAGCTAATAAATTAACTGTTAGTTGAAAGTTCATAAGTTAGCTGATTGTGTTAAAAGTGTTTAATAAAATTAGGGATTAAATTATTTTATAAATGTAAAATGACATAAAATAACATGTTAATATGATTGAATGATATATATTTTGATATCAAAGTATACTGATGCAACCAAAATATTTAAAATAAAAATAAAATTATTTAAAATTTAATTAAATTATATTTTATGACATCATATATTTATTATTTACTTACTTACTTATTTATTTTTATTTATTTATGTTGAATTAATAAATATATATCAAATATACAATGATATGTAAGTTTTTTTTTCCTCTTTCACTTTATAAAAAAAATGCAACAAACATAATATGACATTAAAAAAAAATAAACATTAAAAATGAAGGTTTTTTATTAGGATATGTACTGTCAATTAATAAAAAAAAAGATAGGGATAAATTAGGAAAAATATATAATAAAAAATTTTATTTTAATAAGTTATAGTATATGTTTGGCACGCAAAAAAAAAAGTTAACTTTTACTTTCTTAACCTAGTCAAATAGCTTTCATATTTTAGAGGCGTTTAGTACGTTAGCTTTTAAAAAAAAAATCTTTTTTAAGAAATTACTTTATAACTTATTAAAATAGAACTTTCTATTATTTTTTCCTAATCCATCATTCTCTTTTTTATTAATTGACAGTCCATGTCCTAATTAATTAGAAACTTTTAGAGAGCGTTTGGTTTAAATATTTCCTGTTTTCATTGAACAATAAAAATAGGAAATAAGGTTAGAAACTGTTATACATATAAAAGTGGCCTTACGAGGATGAATCCCCGAACACGACAGAGACCAAGTTTCCCACTTCAACAAGAGGCCCACGGCAAGCTTCGCCTCGCTCATAAAAAAATGATAACAGCGAAGTGCTCCTAACACCAGCCCTGCCTCGCTCGTCACAACACAACGACGCTACGAGGGGATTCTGGTACATCCTGCGAAGTAGCCTCCCTCGCAAGGGATGGTCCAGCAAAGAAATCATAAGACCGGATCATCGAGTGATCAATCACTCGGCTCAAGCTCGCTTTCTCGCTATAGCGACACCCAGCTCGCTACAGCATAACCTACGATGCCTCCAAGCCATAAATCCCTAACTAAGGACACAGAGCAGCAGACACAAGTCTATCGCCAACCTAGGGATACCATTCAGCAGCCTACTCTTTGTAATAACCGGATTACAGAACTTTTGATGTCTTGTCTCATTTATAGTTTGATGTAACAACACTTTAGCTGATAATTAATGTATGTAACCCCCTCCTTCATCTATAAATAGGATTATATTCTTAGAAAGAGGAGAGGACAATCTTGTAAGTAGAAACTCTGCAAATTACTTTACATCAATAAAACTTCTGCCGTGGACGTAGGATCCGGTATCGCCCGAATTTGGTCGAATCACATTAAACGTGTTGTTCCTCTTTTCCTTCTTCCTCTCGTTCCTCTCTCTTCCGCACTTCAAATGCAATATTGGATCCCAGAACTCTTCCTTGTTGGTTGAAGTTCGAGTCTCCCATACCAATCGAATTTCATCGTCAACAGAAACATATTTGGTTTGATTTTATTGAAAATATTTCCTAAAATTGACTACAAATTGAAAATGAAAAAAAAAATATTTTCATCATTTTCATTTTTAAAAGTTAAAAACATGGTGGCACTATTGTAAATTGCAAAAATTTTAGTTAATTAAAAATGAATAAAACCAAACATATTTTTATTGTTTTCATTTCTTAGAAACAGAAAACAATAACCAAATCAAACATGTTTTTTAAAATTTGAAATTCTGAAAATGAAAATTATTTTTAGAAAATGAAAACAATAAATAAAAATGGGAAACATTTTTTGAAACTAAATGCCCCCTTATTTTTAATGCTTATTTTTACTATTTTTATAATTGTTTTACAAAGACAAAAAAGATAAAAAAAAAACTGATATATCATTGTATATTTGGCATATGTCTATTAATTCAATATAAATAAATAAAAATAAGCAAGTAAATAAATAAATATATAATATCATAAAATATAATTAAATTAAATTTTAGATAATTTTATTCTTATTTTGAATATTTTGATTGCATCAATATATTTTGATCTCAAAATAAATATGAATTAATTTACTCCATATATTTTTTAATCATATTCACATGTCCTTTTATATTATTTTATATTTATAAACTAGTTTAACAACTAATTTTATCAAATACTTTTAATACAATCAGTTATTTTAATACAATTAGTTAATAGTTAGCTTATCAGTTATCAACTAATTTTTCTACTACTTGCATCAAACAGACTCATAATTTACTTAGAATAACTTCTTAAAAAAAAAATTTTTTTCTTTTTTCAAAAAGTTATTGCACCAAACATATCTAAAATATGAAAGAGAGTTGTTTGATCAAGTTAAGAAGCTAAAAGTTAATTTTTTTTATGTGTCAAACACGCAAAGAGTCTATTTAGTGCAAATAGCTGATAATTGATAAGCTAGCTGCTAGATCTGTTATTAGCTGTTTACTGAAAATTGATAAAATAGTTAATTATATTAAAAATGTTTGATAACATTAGTTATTAAATTAGTTTATTAACATAAAATGACATAAAAGGATGTTAATATCAATAAATAACATATGTAGTAAATTAATTCATATTTATTTTAAGAGTAAAGTATATTTATGCAATCAAAATATTTAAAATAAGAATAAAATTATCTAAATTTTAATTAATTATATTTTATAATTTCATATATTTATTTATTTACTTATTTTGATTTATTTATATCGTGGACATTGATCAAATATATAATAATATGTGATTTTATTTGTCCACTTTGGTTTTGTGAAAAATATAAATATTAAAAATAATATGATATTTAAAAAATAAATATTAAAAATAAATATTTTTAATTAATTAAAATATAAACTGTGAATTAATAAAAAAAAAGAAAGATAAATTAAGAAAAAAATAATTGAAAATTCTATTATAATAAATTATGCTTTACTTGAAATAACTTTTTAAAAAAGAATTTTTTTTCAAAAAAATTAATATACTAAACACTTCTAAAATATGAAAAAGAATTATTTGACCAGAAGCAAAAACCTGATTTTTTTATGTGTCAAGTATACATTTAATTAAAAATTATTTTAAACTTTAAAATATAATTACATAAAATAAAAATATAAAAAATTGAATTATAAATACAGTAAAATTATAAGTATTAAAATTTCTATTAACCCATCATAAAATATAAGATATATACAGAAAATACAGAAAATCTTTTATTTGGATATAAATAAATGAATTTTCTTACGCATGAAAGAAGCATTACACTGACACGTGGCACTTAGAGCGGAGCAACCTTGCCCATCAAATTATTAATTTTTCCTAAATTTCACGTAATAAAGGAGGAAAAAAAATCATCTATACATAAAATTCTTTAAGCACAATAAATGGTTTCTTCTAGTAAAGAATAATTTCAAAAAACCGAAAAGTTTTCAGTTTGATCAGTGGGACTATTCTGGTTCAATCCCTCGACCCATTGCCTCTTGTTACTCTGGACGTTCTCTTCATCGTTCCTTTTTTCGTCTCCTTTGTTGTTCTCTTCTTCATCAGTCTTCCCAAAAAATATCCCATGCACGAATAATTCCACTTCTTTTTCACTGTACCCCTTTGTTTCGTCCTCAAATACAGTCTCAGGAATGAACGGTGGCCGTTGGATCTCCAAAATTGTGTCCCACTGAACTCCTCTGAAGAAATCATGGCGCTTAATTTCCTCCGCCTGGATTCTCTTCCTAGGATCCTTTTCAAGTAACTTTCCGATCAAATCCCGCAACGGCGTTTTTTCTCCGGTGAGAGGAGGATCCTTCCTTAAAATTCCATAAAAAGTTTCCTTCCTATTCGCCCCTTTGAACGGCGTCGTTCCATACAGCATCTCGTACAAAACAATCCCCAATGACCACCAATCTACACCGAAATCGTGGCCTTTCCCAGAAACAACCTCCGGCGAAACGTAGTCCTCCGTTCCGACAAACGAGTTGGACTTCTCCACTGAGTTTGAGCCAGTCCAAGTCGTCACCGAGTTATTGTTAGACACAGATCGCGATCCTGCCTCGTACGATGACATATCAGAATTACACCAACTCCACCTGTGTAAGCGAGAGAGCCTTCGGTTTCGGTTTTGGTAGTTCTCGGATTTGTGTGAATGAGAAATAGGTGATGAGTTGCGACTCAGTGACGGTGGTCTGATTAGGTTCAGCTTGGTAGAGAGATCAAAATCGATGAGCATTATGTGACCGCCCTCTTGAATCACTACGTTTTCTGGCTTCAAATCTCTGTATACTATCCCTAAACTATGTAAATACTCCAACGCCAGAACCAATTCAACAGCATAAAATCTGCATGAAAATTCACAATAAAATCAGAATCTGTTTGCTTAGTTTCTGATAAAATTAATTTCTCCATTTTCCTTTGGGTTTATATGTAATTGGGATTGATTTCATGACAAAATAAAGGGGAAAACAAAGCCAAAAAGGTAAAATTTTGGATTTCCTCCCAACAAGTCCAAAATTAGAAACATAAAAACAAAAGAATAATAATGACTCTGCAAATTGCACTTTAATCGCTGATCACATGTCCAGGAAATTTTATTCACTTTTGCTCCAATTCCCTTGCATTAAATCTGTTTTACTCTAAAAAATAATATGAAATAATGAAAGAAAAGCGATTGATTGTGAATTCTGAATTTATAGATAATCAATTCCACATTATTTTGAATTTTGCTTTAATTATCCAGACTTTCTTTTTAACGAAACAGAGAATGGGAAAAAGAAAAGCATATTACAGACTTAGTATACCTTATGATATCATCGGAGAACATTTTCTCGGTTTGTTTTTTCCTGAGAGAATGAAGATTTCCACCAGGGCAATAATTAATGGCATATCCGATAACTCTCCGCGTTTCCAAAACCCCTCGTAGTCTAGGCAGCAGGGGATGATTGAAACGACGTAGTACTTGCTGTTCAAACGAGATCCTCTTCCTTTCGCTTCCATCAATATTAAGTTCGTTCCCTTTCTTATAAATTAGAGCTTTTGATACCACCTTGAGAGCCAGGTGCTCATTAGACGCTTCGTTTTTGCAAAGAAACACGACGCCTTTAGCTCCGCGACCCACGGCGGAGATGACTTTGAGATTCTGAAAATCTAACTTCCGAAGGGTTGGTTCGTGGTGGTGGCGGGGGCATAGGTTGTCTTCTCCGTCAGTCATGGCGGTGGTGTTGACAGGTACCGTTAAATACCGGTAGAGCTGCCGGTTTAGTCGGAGAGCCTATTTAAGCCGTGGATTGGTGTTGGAGAGGCTTTATAGAAGAGATTTCCATTCTTGCTGGAGAAGAAAATATTCACGGGAAATTTGTTGGAGATTGGAAAATGTGGAGAATTAGTGACGTGGTCCAGAAGGGACGCGGAAAAAAATATTTTCTATTTATTTTTGCTCTAACTAAATCTTTCACATTTTAACGATAATTAAAATAATCATCATATAATTGATAATCGTCAAAACGTATGATTTTTAATATTTTAAAAATAAGAAATGAAATAAAATTTTTAATATATGAGAAACTTGACAACTTTGGTATAGGCAATATAATTGATAATTTATCATTAAATGAATAATGTATAAAAACAATTTTGGATACCCAACGGGTGAGAAGATTGATTCTAAGAAAGTAAATTTAAAGTTAGGAAATAACTATATTCACAACCATTTTTATTATTACTTTATTTTATTAAATGTAAAACTTATATATGAACTAAATTATATTTTTAGTTAAGTAAGGGAAGAATCAAATTTCTTAATTAACTATTGTCATTTTATATTTGTTTAAAAAAACATGCATAAAATCATTCAGTAACTTTCAACCCCAACAAATTTATTATCAAAAGAGTAATGGAATATGCACTCCCATGTATTGGACTCTTTCTTTGTTCTCTTTTTTTTTTTTTTTATGTTTTTATTTTTTTATTTTATGTTAGAAAGAATAATTTTTTTTATGAAAAGTGAGCAGAAGTGAATACAAGATAATGCAAATAGTGTTAATTTTTTTTTCTTGTTTTAAAATGAGAAGGGGGTAGGGGATGAATAGAAATACAAGTAATATAACTCTTATTAAAATTATGTAAAATATAATTTGGTAAATCTTTGCTTTTCTTTCGTAATCATAAATTAAATTTACCGTGTGAATTGCATAACTTTTGTTATGTTATGATTTTTTTCTTCAATAAAAGAAATACCCCTCCACTGAAACTTGGTATTTTCCATCATGAAGAGACACTTGTCAAATTTTTTTTAATGGAACAATGCCCATAGCACATAATATAATTTGCCAAAGTGAATTTTTGTTAAAATTTTGATCCAAAATTTATTTTAATAAAATAGGACAATTTTTTATTTATATATTCATATAATTTAAATTTAAATTTAAATCTTGATGAGATGAGATAATAATTAATTATTAATTATTTTCTATTATAAATTTTCTTTTTAATCAACTTAGATTTTTTTTATTAAATAAGAGTTTCAATTACTTGTTAACCAAAATTTTAAATCCTATAAATGCTTCGTGTTTGGATATGAACAAGTCAGACAAAAAAATTGAAGAGATTGAAAATGTAAGATGTGAAAGAATTTGTATTTGTATTTTCTATGAAGTTACTTTACATACTTTAATTTGCTTTTACTCTTCCAACGATATTATGACAGTGAATAATATATATTATAAGATATCTTTTGAGTGTATTTGAGATACAAATTTGATTTACTATTGTTTGCTTAATAAATTTATTTTTCATTTTTACTTGTAGAGTAAATTATAAAAGTTGAACGATGCTAAATAATTACGTCTTTTTTTTTTTTACTTTTTTATCAAATCTTCGTCAATTTGCTGGGTGTTTCATGAAAATTTGATTCAATTTATTTGCTTAATTTTTTAATCATGTTTTCTTAAATTAATATGATTTTAGTAAGAAAACAGGATACATAAAAAAAATCAGAGATGTATACTTATTTTCTAAAAAAAATAAAACAAAATTTATTATTCATGAATCTTAATCATTAACTAATTTAATAAAAAATAATTTAATTTATATAAAATTTTTAAATATTAAAAATTAGTCATGAAATTAAAAAAAATTAATGACTAAAACACTATTTTAATTTGCCATATATGTAAGTGGTTTTTATAATTTAATTCTTATTTAATCTTCATTCTTAATTTGGTTATGAATAAATTCAATTTAATTCAATTAAGTCTCTTTATTTATTTATCTTTAATTTTACTTAAAAAATTGATGATATTAAAAGTAAAAAACTAATGTAATACCTTCTAATATTTATATTTATATAGAACTCTTTTTATTTTAAACCTATCAGATAAGTTTAATTTAAAAACATAGATATAGAGTTATCACTTTAATTTCTTTTTTATTATTTAATAAATTATTATTTTGATCCATATAAATATTTAATTTTTATACAAGTTATATCTAGTGTTAACTTGAGTATTAGAAGACATTATATTATATTTTAGATTTTTAAATCATCACCTCCATTAACAGGATGTGAGATAAATAAATGGAAGGATTTAATTATAAGAAATTAACTCTAATAAGCATTAATTGAGAATAAAAATTATTTATAGACTCAATTGAAAATTATATTTAGGAGAAATTAAAATTATATTTTTAGTAGAAAAATAATTGTCTTCAAACAAATAAATTGATGCGCACAAAAAAAAAATTAAAGTAATTGATTGATTGGAATAAAATATTTGCAAGACGATGGAAAGAATTGCACACAAAGAAAGAGGGACGGAGTTTCGTGAGTGTGGTCCTTCTAGAAACCGTGGGTAGGAGGGAATGTTCAAAAACAGAAGGTGAGTTGTTACAATACCAAAACGTGAAAGTATAACGCGTGAGTAAGCTGGGATTAATGCTTGCTTACGAAGTTTCCGGGTATTTTCTTATTTATATTTAACTTTTTGTGCGCGGAAATGGTCAATAAAATATGCGGTAGGTTTTTTTCTCAGTTAAATTATGTTTGGGGTCAGTCCTTCGTATTAAAATTACATCATACATATTTATTTTAATTTTTATGGCCTAAGTTTAAAAGATATTTTCATATTTATCAATATTACTAGCTATAAAATTTACTGTTTTTAATATACATATGTCAGTCATAAAATGACTTTTTTTGTTCAAAATTTCAATTTCTCCTTTGACCTTCTTTTTTTCTTTTTCTTTTTTTTATTTCATTCCTTTTCAAACTTTGATCAAGTCTCGAGGTTTTTCTCCTTTTTACCTTTACTCTTCTCCTAAATTTTCTGTAACAACCATTATCCTGAGTTTTTTAAATAAGAATAATAAATTATTTAATATGTATAATATTTTACATTTAAATCAGGATATTAAAAAAAATCTATAAAATAATATTAAATATCATTATGTCATCAAATATGCAAATTTTCTTTTAAAGTAATTTAATGAATCAAAAAAGAGAAAAAAACATAATAATTGATACACAAAAAAAAAAAAAGAAGTTAATGAAATCAAAGGGAGTCCATGCACTCTTGTCTAAAGTTGCTGCTTTTTCTGTCCACTTGTCATTTCACATTTCTTTGTTTCCAGTCAAAAGTTTCTCCTTTAACTTAAATGCTTTGAAAGTTATTTTTTTATATTTATTTATTAAATTAAAATTATTGTTTATTAATACAATTTAATAATTATAATATTTATTTATTAAATAAAATTTATTTATTTAAATTTATATAATTATTTATTACATTTTAAATTTAAAAATTAATTTAGATTTAATTATTTGAATTTTTCTAAATACTTATATTTTAAATACTATCTCATTAATTTTAAGATTTATTTATTTTGACAAAAAATATTTTTTATAAAAATAATCTTATTTCTTTATATTTATGATTATAAAATATTTAAATAATAAAAAATGTTGGATTTCTTTAATATTATACGTGAACAATGACAGATGCAAGTACAGCAATATGGGATCAATTGACTCCATTGAAATGAAAAATGAAATATACATGTGTTATATAAATATTAATTTCACACCAAAATAAAATTCTGACCCATATTTTATATATATGTATGTATAAATGAAATCAAAATTGAATTATCTACTTGTTTTATTTTTATTTAAATATGTCAATTTTAAAAAACAAAAACTTATAAATGTAGGGAGAAAATCTAAGAAAATTTCATATTTCTTACGGAAACATGTACCATTGTATTTTTTTTCTTAAAAAACGTATTAAAGAAGGATTAAGTATTTATATATGATTATATATGAATTAAAGAATGATTAAGTATTTATATGTGATTATATATGAATTGACGCGAATAAATAATTTTTCTGGTTAGGCCATTGCTTTTGGAGAGTACCTATGATGGCAAATAATATTTATTGTATTATAGAGGAAATCGTTTGTTATCATTATCATTATATTATATATTATTTTATTAATTACAAAATATATAAATTACATGAGAACCTGTTGTTTATTTATAAATAAATGAAATTTGTTTATATAAAATATCTCCTGACAAAAAAATCAGAAATGCTTTATTGATTGATTTATCACTTAACTGTTAAAGTTAAATAATTAATGAAATGAGATATATTTTAAATAGAAATATTTTAATTAAACAATATTAACCATTTACTTTAATTAAAGATTCTTAATCCTCACAAAGAAACTTTAAACCATTATAATAATGAAATGAGGGAGTACTACATAATTATTATACTTCCCTTTCTTTTTCCTCTCTTTTTCCCTTTGACTCTCCCCCTTTCTCTGGCTTTAACCTTTGTGCAACTGACTAGTTGTTGGGTTACCTTTGAGTCTATTGCCAATGTCACCCCTCTTTTTCACAGCATCGCCACTACAACCTCATGTCCCAACTTGCTACTAGTTGTTCCAACCACCACGGGCTATAGTGAGCTCCAACTAGTTGCATTTGGGCTTTCTCTACTTAGCCCCTCAACCACCGTCCAAGGCAACCAATCTGTCACAACGTTGATGCTACCTTATTGTCGTGGGCTTACAAGGGAGAAAATGACCAAGTAGGAGTTTAGCTAAATGCCAGGAATTCATTGTCAAAGCTTGCCGATGACCACCACTTCCTGTTGGCTTGAACCTTTCTTGCCTAAGCTCCGGTAATTTTGAGGCTTCCTGAAATTATGTTGGGTAAAATTTTTAGTTGAAGTTAGATCTTTGAAGTGAGGGTAAGTTTGTTTAAGGATATGAGGATGTTGCAGTTGTTAAGTAAATTTAAATGATTGAAAGTGTTAGTGTTTGATTTTGGCAAATGATCTTACTTCAAGCAAAGCCCATGAAATAAATAGACTTGTATAACATATATAGGTTTGCAATGCATTGAGCAATGTTTGAAACTTGTGAGTCTCAGAGGTGAGTGAATTCAAGCAAGATGCTTTGAACGCTAAGCTCAATGAACTTAAAATTCATTAGCACAACCTCTGAACTTGCTTGAGATACATGGTAGTCGTTATACACTTTATGTGCACGTGTGTGTATATATATATATATATATTACTATATAAAAATGTTATAAAAATCGTGATTATGTTATGAATGCTCGATTATGTGACCTTGGGATAACTATGACTTTTAGGAACTTATGAATGCTTGATTATGTGACCTTGGAACAACTATGACTTTTAGGAACTATCTAGTTGTTATTGTGAAATTGATATCAAATATGTGAATTAAGATATGAGTGGTTTCCTCACTTAAGTATATGGTATAATTTCTTGGTTGTTTATATGTAGCACTACGTAAATATGTGGCCATAAATTAAATGAATGGTTGTGTTGTTATCTCTATGTTAAGTATGAGAATCAAACTATGAGAATAAATTTTGAAACATGATTGTTAAGTGTGATTACAGTTAACTATAAACGTATGGTTAACTTACTTGTTTGATTTAGCTTAAATTACTCTAGATAATAAAAATGGTTAAGATAATTGTATGTTCCATTCCTCTATTGTGTGTGTGAAAAATTGTGCATGTGTGGATTTAAAACTCATAAATCATGCTAGTTGAATAGTATGGCCACCGCACCATTATGAAGTTTACACATAGTGAATGAACACATTTAGTTTTGAATGGTTTACAGGAATATCTAAATATCAGTCTGATTGAACCATCTATTATCCATATCCAACTTGAGCACTTTGTGCTCTAAATTTATATTAGTAAATACATATCCAATTTTGGCTGATTTGTTAAAAAATCTAAATATTGGTGTGATTGAACTATTTATTATCCATATCCAGTTCAAACACTTTGTACTTCCTCTTTATAACATTGAATTGAAGTTTATATTAACAAGTGTAAATATAATATCCCAAATTTTTTAAAATTAATTTTGATAATAAAATGGCTTTTCGAAAAAAAAAATTTGAAAGTTTTGAAACTATAATTTTAGATTTCGAAGAGTTCGAATATGGTAGAAATAGATTATATGAATTTTACAAATTTTCAGGTAATCAAAATTTTTATTGTGGATGCCCATAAAATTAAATTTGTGGTTTCAAAATTTAATTTTCAGAAAACTTTGAAAAAATTGAAACTAGGACTACAGGTACCTAACGAGGGTAAAATTATAGTTATTACAAAGGTAATTAAATTAACTAAATTATAGTAAAATTTCATGATTGCTGGTGATTAGTGAGTATATTAAATTTGGACTCAAATGGATAAAATAGAAAAAATTGATAAAAAGGAATTTGGTCAACTTATAGTTAATGGGAAGTTGACTTGATTTTTCCCATTTTGCTCCGTAAGGCTGACTGCCTTTTTCTTCTTCAACCCATCTTTTGGTTGCATGCATGCAACCTATATATCTTTTTCACAAATAAACTTTCTCTCTTTACATTCACTCTCTCTCTTCTCAAGTAAGTCACACAACTCTACTTGTTATTTTCTCTTATATTTATTGCTGATTTATTTCTTCTCCCTCTTCAATCCAACACTAAAATCACATAGATTCATTAAGCATAACCTAAGATATAAATTTTTGAAGCTCACAATTACTATTCATGACACTGTTCAATCCATGAACTCATCTAAAATTCTACTGTTTTTAGAGTTCAAATCTTATGTATATAGCTTGCCTTTATAAAGTAAAATCATAATTTAATTATATTTGATTGTTTGATGGAAGAAAAAAAAAACCTTGAAAATTTACGAAGTTAATATGCTATTTTTTTTGTTCTTAAAAAGAATAGAAAAGCCAGATGAGATTAGTTGTGATTTTCTATTTCCAACTATCAAGGTGAGTGATTCTTACCTTTTTGTGAATTATTGTGTGGTTATTATTTGTGATCCATGGAATGATGGTATAAACTATATAAAAATTAGTAATTGTGATTGTATGGCAAAACTTGAGTTTGAATGAACTTGAATGGTTAGTTTTTGTGGGAAGAAGCTGAGTTATATGCATGAATAAGCTCTCAGAATATGATGTGTTGAATTCACATGATATTATGTAAGACTAAAGGTTGTTTTCCCTATTTTCTGTTAGCTGTCATTTTCTGAAAATCATGATACAAATCGCCATTTTTGTACTAAACTCGCGATTATGCTTATAGCAACTAAGTGCTATTGTGTCTTATGATTCAAATCAAACATTAAGTTGTTTTATTGCAATTTGAATTATTCCTCCATAACCCTACTTTCCGACCCTAATTGTGATTCTGATTGGGTACTTATTTTAGACTTCCCAAAAGATTTTAAATTTAAGCAAGTAAATTCACAATTTGAACTGTATTCCCTCGAGTCAAATCAAACCCTTCCTATTGAAATCCTGCAATTCTAATTGTGATCTTACTTGAATTCTAAACTTGATTCTACTCATACCTCTAGAATTTGTATTCCTTCCAATTCAAGTTCACTTCATTTTAAGACATTATTTAATTTCTTTGGTTAATCTCATATGAATATTAGTTAATTTTAGAGTAACAATTAAGAAATTTTAAATGTGTAATTCATATGCTATTGTTAATGAATCTAATATTTGTTTATACATTAATAATATACAAATAATATTGGCAATTAATATAATATATGTTAAGTTCGATAATTTCTCCATAAGATGGGGTTTGGCACATGATGTAATAAATGATGAGATTATGACTAAAATGTGTACTTTGTGGTATAATTATGATAAGAATGATGCTATTGAATTCTTGAATATTCTTATGAGACTTGAGATGTGTTTGATGGGATGAGATAAGGAAAAATGAACTAGATCCTGAATTTATGCATTCTAATATGATTAGTGGGATAAGGCTAACTTAGAGGGAAAAGGTTAAGATGAGTGAGATAAGGTTGGATTAGAGTAATAAGGATAATCCTAATTTTTATTATTTATATTCTTATGCACTTGAGTTATCATTCTATGAAGTGCTAAATTGAAATATGACATTATAATATGAAATTTGAAACAATGAGATTTGAAAATACAATGATTGATAATGATTGTTTAAAACCATAAGAAAATTATGATTCTTTATAATGTGTTAATGATAGAGTAGGGTAATATCAATTTAAGGTTAGTTGCAACCTCATGAATTTTTATGAGTCCAGGTATGAATGATTTAAATTGCAATGATTGTCCTTGTGCATTGCTTGTTGCAAAAAAATTCATAAGTATAATACTAATTTATCTCACTGGGCCCTAGACTCACTCTTATATGGATTATTTTTTTTAGATTCTCTAGAAAATCTAGTTAGCCCACTACAGGAAAAGTAAGAATGAATAACGATCTAATTAAGATCACAGCCGATGTTTATACCACTACTGTGTCAAGTGCACTAGGAACCTATCAGATTAAGTTTTATTATATTGTCATTTTAAACTTAACTAGATGCGACGTATTATATGAGGTTGAAATCATCCCCTTTAAGCCTCCGAATGTCTTCCTGATAATGGCCTTAGGATGGTTTGATCCCTGAGGGATCTACCATCTAACTTTGTGCTTTGTTGACTTTTTTTTTTTAAATCTATAAAAATGTAAGGCCATAGGATACCCAAGGGCTTGGTTAGTTTAGCCTATGATTTTTGATAATAGGATAAGTTATAGATTAAATTAACTTTTTGATGGATTCACCTTTATAGGACATGACGTAGAGAAAAGGAGAGAATCTTTTGACCTGTTAAAAGTGTGAAATGTTTTTTTTGGAAACCTATGTAAACTTATGAGACAGATGTTGGGTGCTCATATGCATGTTAGGTAGTGCCTATATATATTAAGAATTATGTTTATAATCTAATGTATAATCCTTCCTTCTAAAGTATATTATTTATTAGTCAATTAGTTGAATATGAATGAATATGATGGGAATAATAAGATAAACATGAGTAGAAATGAATAATGAGAATAAAATAAAGGCTGGTGACTATCATTAGAGAATTGATATTCACGCCGATTATGGCCAGGAAATTGGGTCATGACATGTTTGGTATTAGAGCCATGTTTTAGGTTAACCCTATAAGTAAAGGCCTACATGTAGAGTTGTAGAGAGTTGTATAATAATGGTGGTTTCATCAAGTGTTAGTAAGAATAGTACCAATAGCACGTGTGCACCCCTGGAGCACATATTGCTGATACCGTTGCCATTAACCTACTGATTATATGCCTATGTCAGCAGAATTAAATTAGAATCTTTTGTAATTCTTAAGAATCTAATTAATTTTGTAATGTAGATTATGGTCAGAACTAGAAGACAAGAAGGCCAAGAATCTGAGTCTGATAATGGAGGCTTGTCCATTGGATGAAATAGTCCACACCATGAGTCGATGGTAATCCTGAAGTCCCTTAGTGGGCAGAAACCTAGTTCAGTAGGTAATTGATCTCCCGCTATGCTGCTCATTTAATTCCTAATGAGGCTATGAAGGTAAAATGATTTGTATAAGGGCTTTGTAACTATTATTTTGATCATGTCAAATTTAATCCACACATGATGTATTAGTAAGCTATGAACCAAGTCTTGCAGGTTGAACTAAGGTCCAATAAGTGTCATGAAAGGGAAATGTCTTCTGGTGGTAAGAAAAGAGCTCGAACTACAGAAACTAATACTACACCAAGTGAAAGGCCAAACCAAACTCGTGGAACACCACCTAGTGGGTAGAAAGGAAATTCTACTAGATTGACTAGATCACAAAATCTACCTGCAAGAAAGAATGTCGGAGGACAATCAATTTTAATCGCTTCTATTTCATTCCATGGAAGGGATACATTTTAGAGTCAGGGGAATTTTAATGCTAACACACCACAATGTAAGAATTGTAACACAAGTCATTATAGACCTTAGATCTGACTAGGTGTTTTTGGTGCAGTCAGTTAGGTCATAAAGTGAGGGAATGCTTGGTGAGTGTGAGTGCTTCTAGATATGGGATGAATTATCAAGCTAGACTGTGAAACTAGCCAGTGACATAGTCCATAGCTTCAGAAAGGGCACTAACTGCGTTTGGCAAGAATGATAGGAGTAGTAGTCGAGGGAGAAACCCTAATAAAGCTATGGTAATGGTATACAATCTTACTAGGTAGGAGACCTAAGCATCAAACGTAGTAGTTACAGGTACTATTAAAATATATGATTTATAAGCTCAGGTATTGTTTGGCCCGGAGCTCCTCACCCTTTTATTACAAAGAAATTTACTACCTTGCTAAATGAATCCGATGAACTGATGGAATCACCATTGATAGTGATGCTTCAATTGGTAAGACTCTTTTAGCTGATCATTTGCTCAAAAAGTGTATCATGATGATAGGGAATAATTAGGTATCTGCAAACCTAGTAGTATTAGATCTGGTTGACTATGATGTAATTCTAGGTATAGATTGGTTGTCTCAACACCATGCGTGCATGAACTATTTTGATAAGATAGTTACCTTTCACAGGGATGAATCTTCTCCTATAGTGTTTCAAGAAGAACGAGTGGTTAAGATAGCTAGTTTCATTTCAAGGGTGCAAACTTGGAAATTATTGAACAAGGGATGCATAGCCTTTCTAGCTATAGTGGAAGACCTAAATCAAATCGCTCTAAATCCAAGCTCGATTTCCGTGATATGAGAGTTTCTCATTGTATTTCCTGACAAGGTACCTAGATTACCACTGGATAGGAAAATCGAGTTTACTATTGATCTTGTATCTGGCACGGAACCTATCTCCATTCCTCCATATCATATGGTGCTAATGGAATTGAAAGAGCTGAAAATTCAGCTATAGGAGTTAATCAATAAAGGCTTTATTTGTCTGAGTGTTTCATCATGGGGGTGCCTATACTCTTTGTGAAAAAGAAGGATGGATCACTACAATTGTGTATTGATTATTTTCAATTGAATAAGGTAACTATCAAGAACAAATATCCTCTCCCTTGTATCAATGATTTATTGGACTAATTGCAAGGAGTAAGATATTTCTCGAAAATAGATTTGAAATCAAGTTATCATTAGTTGAAGATTCAGGAGGAAGATGCCCATGATCACTTTTCATATATATTATGGACACTATGAACCATTTTTGGATAAATTTCTGATCGTGTTTATTGATGATATCATTTATATTCCAAAAGTGAGAAGGAGTATGGCCAACACCTGAGAATAGTGTTGCAAACACTACGAGAGTATGAGCTTTATGTGAAATTTTCCAAATGAGAATTTTGAGCAACCGATGTCAAGTTTCTTAGTCACGTAGTATCGCAAGAAAGGATACAAGTTGATCCTTAGAAAATACAAGTTGTAAAGAATCGACCTAGGCCTATGATGGTTACAAAAATTTGAAGTTTCCTGGGATTAGTTAGGTATTACCAGAAATTTGTCAAAAATTTCTCCAAGATCTTTGCGCCATTGACTAAGCTTACTTGAAAGGGAATGCAATTCAAATAGACCCCTACTTGTGAAGAAAGCTTCGGAAAGCTAAAAAGGTGCTTGATGACAAATCCAGTATTGGTATTACCATCTAGAATAGGTGGCTACGTAGTGTATTGCAATGCTTCATGAATCAAATTAGGATGTGTGTTGATGCAAAATGGACAAGTAATCGTGTATACATTGCAGTAACTGAAAAAGCTACCCTACTCATGATCTGGAAATGGCAATTGTAGTCTTTGCTTTAAAGATATAGAGGCACTAATTGTATGGAGAAACATATGAAATTTACTTAGACTATAAAAACCTAAAATATATCTTCAAGCAAAAAGATTTTAATCTTTGGCAACAAAGATGGATGAAGCTGATAAAGGATTATGATTACTTAATATTGTATCACTCTAGCAAAGCAAATGTGGTGACGGATGCACTAAGCTGCAAATCAGCAAGCAATTTAACTCATATTCTCTCTAAAGAATAAAAGTTGATGTGTTTTTACCCGAAATTTAAAAAACTTAGTGTGCAACTAGAAGTTCCAGGTTGAACCTTAATTTTAGCCCATACAATGGTACAATCAATGATCATTAATCGTGTTAAAGAAGTTTAGGAACAAGATGCACATTATGTGATTCTTAGATAAAGAGCAGAAGTGGAGCCGAACTTGAAATTTACAGTTGATAAGGCCAGAGTGCTTAAAAAGGGAGGACAATTATGGGTTCCTTGGAGTGTTCATGGTGACTTATTGTATCAAGCTCATAACTCATCATATATAATGCACTCAGGAGTGTCTAATATGTATCATGACCTAAAAGAGCTATTCTAGTGGGAAGGTATGAAGCAAGATGTGCTTAAATATGTGACCAAATGCCTTAAGTGTCAAAAGTGAAGATAGAACGTTAACATCTAGCAAGATTGCATCAATCCATTAAGATTCTAGAATAGAAATAGGACAACATTACAATGGACTTCCTAGTTAGTTTACCAAAGTCACCAAAGGGTTATGATTCATTTTGGCTCATCATTGATCAGTTAACTAAATTGGCCTATTGCTTGCCAATCAAAATGACTTATTTGGCTACTCACTATGTTTTCTTATTTTTGGCAATCATTCCATCAAGCATCGCATACTCTATTGTAGTGTAGTACTGCTTTCATCTACAGACTAATGGCCAATCAGAGCGAATGATCCAGATTCTAAAGGACATGCTTTGGGTATGGAGTTTAAGGAAGTTGGGAAAAATATTTGTCACTTATTGACTTTGCCTACAATAAGAGTTATCAAGCCAGTATTCAAATGGCATCATTTGAAGCGTTGTATGGAAGGAAATGTAGGTTTCCAATCGGTTGGTTTGAACTCAGTGAGGCAAGGTTGTCATGGCCAAACCTTTTAGCATATGCTATGGAAAAGGTGCAGTTGATAAGCAATTGAATGAAAGCTATTCAAGATATCATATTTGAATAAAAGAAGAAGGGAATTAGAGTTTAAGGTTAATGATCAAATGTTTCTCAAAGTATCCTTTATGAAAGGTGTTATGTGATTTGGTAAAAAGGGAAAATTAGCAACGAGATATATTGGGCCATTTCAAATTACCAAACGCGTAGGGGCTATGGCGTATCAACTAGAATTACCATTTGAAATGTAAGGAATTCAACTAGTATTCCACATCTCTATGCTAAGGAAATATGTTTCGAATGAATATCATATTATTAAGTAAGAACCAGTTCAGTTAGACCCTCAACTGACCTATGAGGAATAATTGATAGCTATTCTTAATCGACAAGTTTAAAAGCTAAAATCCAAAGAAGTTCTGATGGTTAAAGTGATGTGGGGATGACATTATGAATGAGAGGTCATATGGGAATTTGAAGCTGATAATGAGAAAAATATCCTCGATTATTTGGTAAGAGACAAATATAACAATTACTTAGTATAAAGTTTTATTTGTAATTGTTGGTTCATTCTAGTTAAAATATCATCATTGTTCAGAATTTGAGAAAAAATTCTTTTAAGGAAGAGAATTGTAATACCTGAAATTTTCTAAAATTAATTTCAATAATAAAATAACTGTTCGGAAAAAAAAATCTAAAAAGGTAAATTTAAAATTTTTAAGAATTTCAAAACTATAATTTTAGGCTAGAAGGAGTCCAAGTATAATAGAAATAGATTATATGAATTTTAAAAATTTTTAGGCAACCAAAATTTCCATTGTAGATGTCCAGAAAATTAAATCTGTGTTTTCAAGATTTAATTTCTAGAAAACTTTGAAAAGATTGAAACTAGGGCTACGAGTACTCAGGGAGGGTAAAATTATAGTCATTGTAAAGTTAATTAATTTAACTAAATTGTGGTTAAATTTCATAACTGCCGATGACTAGCGAGTACGTTAAATTTGGATACAAATGGAGAAAATAGGAAAAATTGCTAAAAAGGAAATTGATCAACTTGTAATTAATGGGAAGTTAACTTAATTTTTCTATTTTTACCTCTTAAGACTAACTGTCTTTTTCTTCTTCAACTGATCTCCTAGTTGCACCTATGTAACCCATTTTTCTTCTTCACAAATGGGCTTTCTCTCTCTACATTCATTCTCTCTCCTCAAGTAAGTCACTCAACTTTTCTTGTTATTTTCTCTCATTTTTACTGATGAATTTGACACTAAAATCACATAGATTCATTAAGCATAGCATGAGATATGAATTTTTGAATCTCACAATGACTATTCATGACACCGTTCAACCCATGAACTTATATGAAATTCTATTGTTTTTAAAGTTCAAATCTTGTGTATTTAGCTTGTATAAAATGAAATCATAATCTAATTATATTTGATTGTTTGATGGAAGAAAAAAAACCTTAAAAATTTAAGAAGCTAATATCTCTTCTTTTATTCTTGAAAAGTATAAAAGAACCTTGTGAGTTTAGTTGTGATTTTCTATTTCCAACTATCAAGGTGAGTAATTCTTACCTTTTTTATAAATTATTGTATGGTTATTGTTTGTGATCCATGGAATGATGGTGTAAATTATGGAAAAGTGGGTAATTGTGATTGTATATTGTCTTGAGTTTGAATGAACATGAATGGTTAGTTTTTATGGGAAAAAGTTGAGTTATATGCATGAATAAGCTCTTACAATATGATGTGTTGTATCCCTATGATGATGTGTAAGATTAAAGATTGTTTCCCTTGTTTTCTACTATTTTTCATTTTCTAGAAATCATAATTTAAATCGCCACTTTTGCACTACACTTGTCATCATGCTCGTAGTGACTAGGAGATATTCTGTCTTACAATTCAAATAAAAAAATTAGACTATTTTATTGCAATCTGAATTGTTCCTCTATAACCTTACTTTCCTATCCTGATCATGATTCTAACTGCATACTTATTCTAGACTTTCTAAAAGATTTTAAATTTAAGAGAGCAGACTCACAATTTGAACTGCATTCCCTCAAGTCGGATTGAACCTTTCCTATTAGAATCTTGTGATTCTAATCACGATCTTGCTCTAATCCCAAACCCAATTCTACTCACACCTCCAAAATTTGTATTCTTTCTAATTTAAGTTCACTTCTGTTGACAGTGAAATTTGGTTCCACCTAAGTCTGACCAACAAAAGGTTCTTTTGGGACTCAAACCATTTCCTGGGCGAACAGGTCAAAGGTGGTGAGAATGGAAGAGGTAGAACGGAGGTTTTTAATATGGTTCGGTGAAAATTGGGCGGCACCAGTCCATACATCCACAGTAGAGCTTTTATTGATCTTAAAGAAAATTTTTACAGAATTTCAGTATTGGCTTCGGGGCCCCCTTACAAAGAGTTCTTCCCTCGTATTTATAAAGGAGAATAGGGTACAAGTGTAATTTTACATGTTGTAATGTGTTACATCAAATAATAAATGTATAAGACTCTCTAGACTATTGTAGAATGATTTTTACAGGTTTACTTTCTGTCGGTAGGGGCCCGATGGGCCGCTTCTTGCAGACGGGCATAAAAAATTATCTAGAGGTGCGTGCTTTCAATTTTAGGTGTGGTAAATTGCTAGCTGGGTGAGGTGCTGAGTGTAGTAAGCTTTGATCGGGGTTGCTGCTACTCTAGGCCAGGGGAGGTCATGCGCATTTAGTGATGCAAGCTCTCTCTGGGTGAACCTTTGGCTACGTGAGTTAGACTCTGGCATGTTTGGGCCTTGTTTTGTCTTGGGGCTTGCGCTTTGTGTCCTAGCTATTTGACCTCTTGGCACAGCGACCTGAACTCTTCACCTCATAGCCTAGCTGTCTGAGCTCATACCATAAAGATCTGACTGTCTTGTGTTGGTGACCTTAAGATGTAGTGACCTGGGCCTTCATTTATTGGACTTGGTTACTAGGCTTTGCCATTATATTCTGTAGTACCAAAACTCACCCATAACATCAACCCTCTAGCTTGCAGTTCACTCTGTGGATTGGGAGCTAGAAACTTTGTTGGCAAAAGCTCACATGTGCCCTTTGTAGCGTTATCATCTCAAGTTTCTATCTTATTGCTTCTTTTGTGCACTAAACTTGATGGTTTCAAACCATGTAAGTCACATCTGGGCGAGCTCGAGGTAGGACACTTATGGTTCGTCGTATTCGAACTCAGCTAGCATTCTGGTTTCCTGGACTGGTTTGCATGTAAGACTCTGTCGATGATTTTATCGCTCAGTTCTAGGGCAATCTTGTTACTGGTGAAAAGGCAAATCTTGTTACATAGTTCTGTGGCAGGCTCGTTGCTCAATAAGATGGCAAGCTTGTTACTCTTCACTTGTATGGGATAACTTAAGCGTTGCTCAGTGGGATGGCTTGTCTCGTGTTACTTAGTAGGAGAGCAAGCTTGTTGCTTAGTCTCAAGATAACTCTACTGCGCAGTGGAAAGATAAACTAGTTGCGTGGTTTCACAACCATCTTGTTGCACGGTGGAACAGGAATATTTGCTGGCCAGGTCATGCTCACTTTACGTCCTTATGACTCAATGAGCTCAACAGATGGGATTTTAGACTTAGTAAATTATCCTCATTACTAAGGCTTGTTATCACAACCCAATTCCCGGGCCCGTGACCGGCGTAGAAGGCCACCTTCAGGAATCCCTTTCCTTCAGGAAACCCCCTACAAGCCTTACCATGCACATGATATAACACTAATACACATAAATCCCAATAAACAATTAATATAATTTATTATCTCTATCGAAAATTTGACAGAATTTCCTCTGTTTTCTGGACACCCAGGCACATGGCCATATTACAAAACAAAGGGCTACACGCCCATTTGACCTGTATAAACATATAACATATGCGTAGTGGCCCAGACTATACACAACAACTACCTACTAGGCATCCAGACAACATGTACAACTCATGCATATGAAATCTTATCCAACTGTCATATCACATAACCATTTTATACCTGTCAATCTCCACGGAAGATGATCAAATGAATGGAGTGAATCTCGAAAGCTCATCTGGAACTAAAAAACATAGAAACAACAGGAGTAAGTTTCTAAGAAACTCAGTGAGTAAACAAATCCATAATTGCCCAAAATCTCATTTAAAAACCATATTTGAAAATATTCAAATATGCATATATAAATATAAACATACTGCCGTGAAAAGATGCTTACCCGTTTTATTGTCACGATCTCAAAACAAGATTTCAACAATTCCATTTAGCATAACAATTCAACAAATGGAATGCGATCTTTAACAAATTATGACCAGCATAAAGCATTATATCCGTATCATAATAATAAATACTCATCATGAGGTAATCATAAGAAGTATATCATAAAACCCTTTAAGATACATTAATAGGCATATATGAACATACTCAACTGAAATCCCGTAAAGGTCTCGGTCAAGAGGGAATTAACATATCATACATAACATGGGCCATGAGTCACCCGACACGTCTGCCGAGTACCCATGACCAAATATCACCGTACACATCCACCCTTATTCACTCCTGCCCGGGGAAATACACATAGTCTCAATTGCACCTGAGGGTTACCACCCAATTCCTCATGGATCCAGTATGGCTTTCATATTCCACTCAAATCATATTTCTTTTAGTAAAGCA